>JAQIVE010004658.1:0-14197 GCA_034698285.1 Sminthurinus bimaculatus | reverse complement strand
CATTCAGCAGCGTTCCCAGATTGTTGTGTGCACTGGCATGGTGGGGCCATAATCTGTTGACAAAAAAATGATTTTAGTTACATGCTCACAACTCCTAGCTTTTTTAAAATTTTCAACCTTCACATATTTTTAACTGGTAGTTAATATAATAGTTAATATAATAAACTATGTAGTACATTTCAAGTTCCACATTAAATCTGCCAGGTATCTGCCATGACTTCAATGAATAATGTAACTATGTTAAGTACAGTCACATTCGAATTTTTTATTCGACTCGCAATTTCAATTGTAAGTTCATCGTTTTCGTTGCAAGTATTCATGTCATGATAATTACTATACGGTGTACATTTGTGCCTTTGTTTCAAATCAAAAACTATAATAGGGTAAAAAAATCCACAACACCAATAGTATTGTACATAATAATGTACATAATATATAAGTAGCACTGGAAAAATATTTTTGTTTGGATTTGACTTTGCTTTACGACCGCGGTTGGTGAGATGAAAATTGGGGATATTTCGTGGTTTTCCTGCTTAGATTTGAGGAGAATCATCACGGGAGCGAGCTAGAGAGATACAGAAAGCCAGAGAGACAGAGAGAGAGGAGAGAGAGAGAGAAAAGAGAAAAGGCTCGAGTGACTCTTCTCCTTCTTGTTTAGCATAACCGGATTTTGAATGGAAAAACCGGAGGAGGGAAAGCGAAACAAATCATGATAATGTGATACTTTGTGGCAAAGAAACAATTACTGGTAGCAGGCAAGCTCCACACTCCCCGTTCTATGTTTGTTCTTTATGGTGTATATCACATCATATCATATCATACTCATACTCATACCCATACACAAGGCACGATATGAAACGCGGAAAAGGGGAAAGGATTCGTGTGGATCTTTTATATTGGTAAATAGGTACTCTCTCGGTTCAGCTTACAATATCACACTACGTCTTTCTCTCTCTCTCCCTCTCTCTCTTTCTTGCTGTGCTCACTGAATTTTCTCCCCTCTCTTCTGATTCAGACCATCCAAAATTCATCCTGCCAGTATACATACGCAGGCTAATACAATCCCTAGTATGATACAAGCACAAATACAAACATGTATACTGTGTACATTATACATACTTTGTGCATTGTGCATACATACATATATCTAAAATCTCATTCCATGTACAGATCTGCGTTTCTTTCCCTTTCCCTCTTTTATCCTTCTTTTCATGTTTTAGCTTTGGCTTGGTAGTTTTCTCCGAGTCCCCTTTGCCATTTAAAGACAAATGAATGTGATCTTCAAGGATATCCGGGAGGAGAAGAATCAAGTTTTCGACATGAATGAGATGAGAAAGGGGGAGAGAAGATGATGATGAAGATGAAGATGATCATCATGATGGAAATTTTGATAGAGAAGTGTTTTTGAAATATATCCTCAAAGCCAGGATACTCATCTGTATTAAATAAATCAACTCACCGACATCCAGTTTGCGGGAGCAATATCATACAAACATACATAAATGTATGTACACTGTACACAGAGCCGTATATGTTTTATGGTTGACGTATTTCTAGAGTTGAAGTGCATGTTGAAAATGTAAAAGATATGCATGACATGGATATGTATATCATCTTATTTTAGGCACGCAAATAACAACTACATGTATATCTATGCAGGCGTACAATAAAAAAGTTTCAGGGTAAAAAATTCATCGAACACGAAGAGACAGAGAGCGGGATAAAGAGATGAAAAGGAGAATATAACTACAGGAATATTTTACAAAGGATTGCATTTTGTGCAAAGGAAGTGCGTCTATACAGAAATTCAGACTGACTTTTGTACAAAGTATATATCGAGGACTCTTCTCACAATAACCCTCATGCACTCCCCTTCTCGCTAATAGGTAAAGCAAATTTGACGAGTTGCCTCCTTGACGCAAGAAGAAAGAGAAGTGTGAAAAAATTGAGAATAAAGTCGTAGGAGAATAGAAAAGGGGGGAATCTTCTTATGTGTTATCGTTACAGAGGTTGTGCATTGACATTGTTGTTTTGTTGCCGAATCTGAAATTTCGTTGCGTTTTGCATCAATAAATAGCCCGTTTCTTTGACTTTGCAATAACTACGAAAATGTAAGGTAATGCAAACACAGAAAAATTTAAATATTCTTTAAAGTTTGATGCCCAGCCTTTCTATTGACGAGATCGAAATAAGCTTTGGCTCAAGCACATACAAGAACTTTGTGTATGTGTGTATGTAACTGTTGTATATAATAAGGGTATTGAAATTGACTGAAATGATAGGGAAAGGAAATCCCCAGAGTAAATAATGCTGTACATGTCGTGCCTTAATATCAAACCTTTATACACACTGTGTATGTATTGCACTTATATAACATGAGGTATTGAAGCACATAAAAAGCTAGATTGCTTATAATGACCTTCTCTCTTCAATTTCAACGGGGTTCGTCTTGAAAAGGCGGTGAGTGGTAGTTCAAGATGAAGATAAAGAAGAAGACGGGAAAAATCGCAATTCAAATTCGTACATGTAATAAATTCAATCAAATTCCCTTCATGCTTCGGAGAATGCACAAAGTATAGATACGTTTCATCTTCCTCTAACTATTATTCTCCCGTTCTTCATATGTGCCTCTCCATTTCTTGTTTTTGTTCATGTACTTTTATTTTCATCCATTCTATTTTTCTCACATCTTGTCCTGTTTTCCTTTACTTTGCCATTGATCTTGGATACATACAAAAGCTAACAAGGTTCGGAGCCTCATAACTGTTTGTACTATACTTTCTTCTTATGATGTGCATAAGTATCGCGAATTTTTTCATTTTTCGCGGACAAAAGATGAAAGTTTACTGTACAGTACAATAAAACGTCTTTAATTTTATACTCAAGAAAATTCATTCAAAATTCTCTCAATTAGTTTTTTGCGGCACAAGTACACATTGACATTATATAATGACAAAACTGAAGGATAAAGAAAGTGTAAGGAGCCTATCACTCATGTGTAACTACGTTTGCTTTATTTCTCTGCCGCCTCACGCTCTTATACATACATCCACTGCTTCAAATGACAGTCTCACTCGTTATCACAGTTGTGTATACAGAAATGTTCAACTAGGCAAACACTTCAAATTCGGCGTACATGGAAGTACAAAGGAACTACAAAGAGTATGAACGAGTGTTTTAAAACAAAGAAAACATCTTCAAGTCCCTCCGCGGGATAAACCGGCAGCCGTCCCATTAATATCACAATAGAATTGTCATTGTCGTAAAAAGCAGAGACTCAATCAAAATCATTCGGATCCTTTCCCTTCATAATCATCACGGTGATCATCTCCTTCTTTGTCTTTCTTTCAAACTCACAATCAAATAAATTGTGCATTCAGAACAAAAAAAAGATGGAGGGGGAAACAACTTCAATCAAGTGATCCTAGTTCTACAATATTTTTAAATAATATTTTCCCTTTTTGTAATGCATTCCGCTTTCACCTTTTTTCTCTCGTCTAATTAATGAATTTGAAGGGAAGGTTGAAAAGAAAAGCGACAACTTTTATTTGCCATCCACATCTTTTCCTATACCTACATGCAGTTAATCAGTTACTTCCATTCACTGAAGCTGAGAAATACGTAACACAATCATCAAGAAAGAACACGAAGAATATCTACGGTGAAGTATTGCACATTTAAAATTTTACGTTCTTTGTAAACTTTTAAAACTTTCAGTATAGGATTCAATTCGCAATCACACCGTGAAAGGAGAATTAGAACTGAAGAAAAGGAAGGAGAGAAAGGGAGTAAACGAAGGGGATTGTGAATCATTTCAAGTTGAAAAGGAAAAATTTATAATATGAAAATTTAATTTTGTCTAAATTTCACGCGAAGCTCCGCTCGAGCCTCGACGTCGTCATCTGCCATTTATTTAATAACAAAAGTTACGGTCATGAAAAGTTATTTAATTCTATTTAGCTGAGAAAAGGAAGGCGAATCTTGCAGTAGCTGGAGAAAGATTTAAGAACACACACACATGTACAGTAGTTGGAAGATGATGACGAAGAAAAGGAAGGAAGGACAGGAAGAGAAAGAAACCCGCAGGTTGATTTAGACTGGATGAAGGCGAGTATGTACAGTACATACTTTTGATATGCAATACCTCTGCAGCAATTCTATCTGTATGTACGTATGTATGTATCAATATGCGAACAACTTTGGCTATAACAGTATAGAGATAAGCAAAGTGTGAGACTTTCTCAGTCTCAGTTTTATTCCATTTTCCCCCTATGAAGACACACATAAAATACATACGAAAACTACGTACTTACATACATTTGTTCATAACAAAGTCTATCTAGAGAGTCGATCTAACTCAACATGATGAACCTTTTTTACTTGCCATTTGTCATCTGTATTAACTATCGTATCGTAGAATAAAATATGTAAGGCTATACCTACTAATGTACAAACAGGGAGTGAAGCAGAGCCGACGACTTCTACTATAGGACTAGGACTACGACTCGAGGCTACATTTCCCAATCTGTCCGGATCTTAAGTAGTTTTGGCATCTGATTGAATAAGACGTGAGTTTGTCTAGAGAGGCGGAATGTCTTCATTCTTTCTTCCCCTTCTACGTATACTGTACAACTTTCTGCTGTTTCTTTGCCTTCTTTTGCTGCTTCGTGTACAGTGTACATTATTATACAGCTCGGCAGTAGATATTCTCAGTAGATGAGCCAAACTTTGGCTGGTTTGGTTGAATCGCGAGGAATGATTTTTTTTCATAAATATGAAATAAAGCTGTACTGTATGTATGTACAATGTACTGTGTGCAGTGTGCAGCCTCTAACCATCCAGAATTCACGTCGTGTGGCTGGAATATAGTTTCAAAAGTAACTGTAGTCACAACTGAAGAAATTGGAAAGTTGAGGGGAAAGCACGGCCAAGAACATCGTGACAAAATTGGAGAGGCACGGAAACGCTGGAGAATATGTATACGTGTATATATGTACGTGGAAATAAGGAGTAGAAGGAAGTGAAACATAAAATACACCCAGTTATAGACATGTATGGGACTGGATGAGCTCTGGGAATTGTCTCAGTGGACACAGCGACAAGGACTGGCACAAGCAAAAGCAAAGGAGAAAGACAAAGCCAGTGGCAAAGGCAAAAGTAAAGAGAAGAAGAAAGAACGTGAAGGAGAGCGATGAGTGTCGGATTCCAATGGAAAAAAGGAGCTGGAGCAGAGAAACTGGAGAAAAACAAAGCAGAGAGGACCGAGGACAGATCCTGGAGAAGCAGGACGTCTGCATTGGCATCGGCATCGGCATCAACATCGACACAGACAGAAACACACAAGTTGGAGACTCTGGCTCGCTCCCTCACTAGTTCCAGTTCTACTCTATAAACTCTGTTCTCATCTGTACACAAGCAGTGTTCGAGTAAGATTTGGAAGCGAATCGACTCAACTCGAGCAACTCACTCACTATTTTCACAATACAGTACACAGTACATTTTACATTGTATTGTACAATACAATACATTGTGCCTGTGGAGTGGGCTGTGTGTTAGAGTATGTAGAGCTAGAGGTGAACTCTCAACTCAACTCCTTACCGTGAAAACTCAAAGCGTGTGAATTGAAACTGCCTGTCTTGTCTGTCAACAGCCAACAAGGAGGACGACGACTCCCTGTTTTCTCGTATTTCTTTATATTCTGCCCTTTCTTTACTCCAGACACAGCCGACTTCTATTTGTACTGCATTGTCTCGTCTTCAATTCTCCTCTGCATTGTGCTCTATTGCGATGCATTGTATTATACTGTATACTGTACTGTACTGTATGGCATTCCCTTGATGTTGTAGTTGTGGAAGTGAATGTACATATTGTACTTACTACTTGTAGCCGAGACTTGTGCCCAAAGAACCAAACAACTAATTTAATTTCAGTTCGCCTTCGATCCGAGCACATTCACATACAGCGCAGTGTACAGTGTACACACAAAGGATGGAGAATAGAGACAGACTGGCTGAGTGATAGACAGACGGAATACACTATATGTACACATACATGCAATACATACACTTTCTCGAGAACCCAAGATCTCCTTCTAACTCCCGCTTTGACCCTGGTTAATAATCTTATACGCTGTATGCGATAACCTTATTTATACGGATATATGGACAAGATTACATATCGTACATGTGTAATATGTAGCTTGGATTTTCCTGGCACAATATACTATATATGTATAGTGTATGTACAGAGGGGCCAATTCTCCCTCTTTTCTCCAGCCCATAAATGTTAATAGTTAAGACAAACATGCCCACTCGGTCTCTCTCTCCTGTATATATGTATGTCTCTGTCTGTATCGATGTGTGTACTCGAGGAAATTCACAAATTCGCTTCCGTTCCTCCATTTCGATTTCTTTTCCAGGTTTTAGTTATCCAGTCGGCTTGTTTACCCTGGCTCGCTACTCTCTTCTTCTTGAGTTGAGTTGAGCTACGTCGAGACGGTCAGCTCGATTCAACAGAATTCAATTGAATCTAATGTTTACTGCCTATTTTTTCTCGGTGCCCAAGGCTCTTGCTGAAATTCGACCCTATTCTCGGGACATTGAGCGGCCAAAATTATGAAAATTGTGGAAATTCTTTCTCGAAAACTATTTACTCAGGTACTTACTCAAGAAACAATACAGAATATACAAACTAAAATGAAACTATTATAACGTACAATAAGTTTCAAAACCTTGTTGCGATCAATAATTAATTATGATGAATTACAGTAAAAAATAATTGCAACTTAAAATAATGATTGCTGAAACAACACAATTAAAGTTTTTTTAATAGCAAAAAGGCCTGAGCAAAATAATATATTTGTGAGGGAAGCGATTTTTCAGCAAGGACACAAATCTGAATTTCCTTCTGCATGCAAGGATGTCTCCAGTACTCAATTTCCTTGGTCACAATAAGGGAATGGTTTCTGGTCACAATTAGGATTTTAAAAGTCACAATTAGGAACGTCTTGTGTAATGCTAAGTAAGTAGTTAATCTATCAACTCCAGAACTGAAGCTTGCAATTATTTCAAATTTTTTTTTCAACCTATTTAAAATTAAACTTCTAAAATTTCGATTGACTTCAAATTCATAGAAAATGGAGATAAGAGGTTGATCTTTCATATAAAACTAGTTTTGGACAAATAAATTATAGTTAACGGGGTCAAAACGGTCTTGGTCACAATTAGGTGTTGGTCACAGTTAGGAGCCTTGACCTTATTCTGATTGCGGTAGTCTTTTTTCTTATTTCAAACGGCAACCAATAATAACAAAGTTATAAACTCTTCCAGCGACCGGCGTTTTTGTTGTAAGTTCTAATAAATCTCTTTTTTTCAATTCTCTTTAGTGCATCATATAAAATGACTAAAGACTATCATTAAGTATTTTATACAAGTATGCGCTTATAAACTTTATTTGCTCTAAACTCTTACTCCAGAAAATGCGCGTAATTTTATGCGTAATGCCAACATTATGTTCAGTTTATACTTTGTTGAATGAACTGTGGAGTATGTACAAAATGTGCATCCACCAAATAGCGACAAACTAGTAGCTTATTTATTCGAGATGGGCGGCATGTTGTATGATTTTGTTTTACTTTTTAACTTTCTGTATACTTTAGTGGAACACTTATCGATTAGGTTATATTATTATAACTGTACATTTCATGTATGCCTGTACTATCTCTTTGTTTTTTTTGTCGATTCACAAGTTAAAAAGCACAATACCGATTCACATTCCATTGACTGACTGACTGATTCGGTAACAAATCGAATCAGTCGATTTGTCAGTCGGGTCGGAGCCGGCGAGTCTCTTTCTCTTTCGACAGTATTTACTGTCGAAAAGACAATTGTCTTTGATAAAAAGTAGTAAATACTTACTCTTTACTTTTCCACGTTACTACTACGATGCTTTATGACGCACACCACGCACATTCATTCATGCAAACAATATCAGCAGCTATCTATCAGAGCCCTTTTCATTCACCTATGCGTAAGAGTAAACTACAGAAGAGAAAGACCGTTGATGCTTTAATGGAAACGTCGTTTTGGAGATTGAGGAAGCCTTAGAAAGATTAGCACGTATAATCCGATTCATCATTAATGTGTAATGTATTTACATTTTCTGAACGAAATGCATCGTATATACGACTTGCGAGCTTTCTGAATAATTTACAACTGTCTGAACTTGAAATCGGATTTGCATCTATAGCTTATGCTATTATGGCATTGCATCGTAGTCGGAGAGACGCGATTGCAGCTTTTAATGTGAAATTTGCATTTATTGTACGCAAAAACAGTATATGTGTATAATAATGTATATGGATGGACTGTTGACTAGAATGAAATCTGTTTGAAACATAAAGAATATTTTATATTGTACGTACGCGTATTCATAATATATTTGTATTAATCGAGACATTATTACCACAATTTTCTTAATAAAGTACAAGTGCTCGATATTAAACTAACTTTGAGCGAGCTGACATTGTGCACATTGAAAGGAAAAAGTTAAAATGTTTCTCTCCTTAACTTGTGACACATGTCAGTGTCAATGTTAGCGATCTCGTGTGATCGTAAACATGAACGACACTCGTAAACCCTGACTTTGAGAGAATAAATAAATTCACATGAGAAACAAAACACTTAGCCATATACTCTTCTTTAACAGGACAAGAGAAAGAAAGAAAAAAGTTGGAAAACTCAAAAAGAAACAACAGCTTCAGACAAATATGTATGTATCATGTGTCTGTTTTATATATATTGAAAGAATGCATGCCTGTACTGCATATAAATGTATTTTATATTATTAGGTAGTTTCTCCGAGTCAGTACAGTGCCGGTGGATCTGGATATATGTGTACATATACACCTATGTTTGAATACTTCCATGATTCTTTCTCACTGTCATGACTGACTTCTTTTCTTACTCTCGAATTTTTGGCTTCCAACTTCTTTTGTTTTTTCATTCATGTGTAGTACTTAAAATCTCAAGTTTGAAACTACACGAAAAGTTCTTGTGATCTGATTTTTAACATGTATAAACGTACATCTATATTATCTTGCACACCACTAAATCTACAATGAAATTATTACAAGATTTTTTAGTACAAAATTAGACTGTTTGAAATTCGTTTATAATACTGCAAAGAGCACAGAATCCAACAATTTTATTCGCATGTGGTTACCAGGATTTTATCTTTAACATCTCTTTGCGAGCGGATATGTGGCATGATGAAGAGTGAAGAGTATCCAACATTAAACATTTGGCTTGACGGACAGTTCATCAACTCAATTTTACAATTCGGCTTGGTCCCATGGGAAAATGTTGCAAAGCTTTTCTCTCTCCATAATAAACCATAATGTGCGTCTTGTACATTATGGTAATGCTACCTTCTCATATAATAAATAGCCATGCGTCATGTCTCATGATGCAATATACAGAATTTCAGGTACATCGGGCTATACAAGGACGATCGTATGCCAGCCCTGCCCAATATCAGTACCCACTTTAATTTTTCTTGTATCTTGATTCTCAGATAAAGTAACAGAGAAGTACATTTATGTATCTAGTAGATACACTCTACACAACGCACAAGTAACTGACTCATTATCATCCATTGTCACTGTACAATGCATGTACAATTGTCATCGTGTGAAAGAGGATACTAGTGCTGGAGGGAGTTATTTTTTCCTCGTGTTTTTTTGTCTCCTACGTACACATGTACGGCATGGTATGGTACGACACAACTTAGTGGTTGTGTGAACTTGTGGCGTGTGTGTGTGTGGTTGGTGGTGGTAGATTATTGGCGTTTCACTTTTTACTCAAGTTTTATCTATTTTTTAACGGTATCAAATTTGAATCTTCTTCTTTGCCTCTTCCCTCTTGTTAAATTATCTTTGAAGAAGAAGAATGTTTTTATAATTTGTCACAAGAGGCTTGACGACATTTTATTGTGGTCTCTCTCTCTCTCCCTCTGTTTTTTGTATACATTTCATTCGGTTTACTAAAGTGAATTGTTTACATATACGTATATACGTACAGAGTGGTTCTACTGTTCACTGTGGAAGATGTTGAGCTGGATCTTTATTACGCTAGCATATAATCTACTCCATACTTCAGAGTGATAAGAAGCTTTTACCTCTGGTTTGCCATACATGAAAGCACTACATTGCTGACTGAACTATATTTTTCTATGTATCTGTATAATCTATCTTATACGACTAACAATAAACTTGGTTATTTTTTGTGTATTCGTTCCGCTTGTGTACAAATCTGCGGTGACAGAGTGGATGTGGTCGGTTGCTAATAGGATAATCATTGTAGTAAATAAGTTTGTACGTTGGATGAATATGGGTTCACAGAGATTGTAAGATGATCATGAAAAATTTATTTATGTCTACACGATATGCAATACACATGGTAAACAGAAACTTAAATACAAGATGATGAATGATGGAAACAATATATGTGTATGCCTAGAGTTCTTGGAGATCATCACCATCAGAAGTCATCTTTCCTTACTCGCTGCTTCTCATGCTTTTTACTTGTTAGAAAAATATATTAAATGTGTCTGAGACTTCAAACTGACAGTTTAACTGGGCGTTTACAACATGCTTTCAGTTTCAAAACGATGGACTTTGTGTTTAGTTGTCGTCGTCGTTTCATCTTGCACCATGGTTGAATTTACAATTTGAAATTTGAATGCTCAAATATGACGACCAGTTCAGAGCGGCTCACTATCATCATATTATCTTTGTTGTTGTATTCCTGATCTGAAATCGATTGTCACATTTACTGGCATGAGACGTTTGTCAATTCGTTTACACATCCAGAGAAAATCCAATTCAGTGTTCTTTTCTTTATTTATAGTTTTAAGCATACTAAGCATTTGAACTATTTTGTTCCTGCAGTTTAGATCCGTGTATAGATATTGCTAAAAATTACCGCTTAAAAAACATTATTAAACTGTGGCGTAGGTGTAATGCTCATCGAATAGGGCATGTATCTTACATGTGATTGAACTATTGGAACTCGTTGCCCACCTTGTCTTAACGAATGCACACTAATATATTTACACTTATATCTTTACTAATATATGTATTTTCAGTCTAATGGTATACGCACAATTTAGAAACCCTGCCTAGTCTTTTCTGCATATAGGTAGAGTTACAATAATAATTAAACTAATTAAAGACACGCGTTCATTAGTTTACTATACTAAAAACCATGATAGGGGTTATTTTATGTTTGACTATAGATGCTTAAAGTTCAAATAAATGAACAGACGTATACGAAGTATACGAACACACATACATAGAAACTTGCAAATATTTCTAGTCCCTTTCCATGATGCAAATAAGGATTTATGGCCAAAGCTAAGGTACATAGTGTGCACTGCCTAATGTTAAATGGATGTTTTAGTGATTGGGTGTACTTATGTAACTGCTGTAGTCGGAAGAAATTTATCTATGTGTCATAATATATCAGTTTTCTTTCTTGTATTTTCCAAAGTTCTTTAATAGCATGCTCGGGATATCCAACTACATAACTTCACTTCAGTGTGTAGTATGCATAGTATACAAGTACTAAGGACAGAGTTAGAGAAAAGCGTAGATTGAGTGGATGATAGTGGAGAAATGTCAAAAATGTGTTTGGTTGCCATTGTTATATACATAGTTGCATCTAACAGGAGGCAGTTGTATATTCATTACTATAATGGGATTACAATGATTATTATTGTGTGGAATGTTTTCACTTTCCTTGTATGTTCTCTGTCCCGTGTATTTGAATCACGAACATGTGCTTTCAAACAAATTGGCAGTTTCGCTGTACAAAATACAAACATATGTAAAAGGTAAAAGTGTACAAAACTATAAACTGCAGGAATTAGAAATTGAAAGTTAGAGAGTCAATAGTCAACCTCTTTTTGAGCTTTATTTTGATGCAGTATGAATAATATACTCAAGGCATCCATTGCTTCCATGTACTATTATTTTCTAAGGATATGGTCATGTTTTAAAAACTAATTTTTCGTTTTGTGTAATGAAAATCAGCTGTGTTATAAGCATAACATGTATTCACACGTCAACCCTAATATATCATAGAAGCATTCCACAAAGTATGCCATTGTCTAAATCAATATTTTGTGGACCTATCTAAAAGGCTTTGTAATTGTAATTTGAAAAAAAATTATTATTATTAAAAAAATCAGATTAAAATGAAATAAAAATAGATCATTTATGAAATACATAATAAATAATTTAATTTTTGTTTCTACAGGATTTGCAACCACTACGAATTCCGAGGAAGAAAATGGACCGGTTTTTGTAAAAGAACCACCGTCCAAGGTTGATTTTTCCAACTCAACAGGCGCTGAGATTCCTTGTCAAGCACGAGGATCTCCACAACCGGAAATTGTAAGTGCATTGCACTTCATTCTATATTTTCCAATGGACAGTTTAAATTTTCATTAAAAGATATATAATACTTTTATAATTTTTTCAACTTGTAATATAGATTGAAATGTAACATATTGCCTTTTAAGAAGATTTTCTAATTTAAATAAAATTCGTAGCATATAATGATGAGGTCGATAAGCATTTTTTTTTGTTTAATTTCCTTGTTAGATTTGGCTACGGGCGGATGGAACTGCAGTTGGTGATGTACCCGGATTAAGACAGGTGAAACTTTTAAAACTTTGTATCCTTTACAATCTTGCCACTATGTATATTGTACAGTCTACACATTTAATATGTATAATGTGTAGAAGAACGTTTAAGTATAAATATATACGTGACTCACTCCCTCCCACTAATAAATTTCATTATTATTATGTATGTATACTTGCATTTCTATTCCCATCTACCCGTTTTATACCTATTACATACATTCCAAATCAAAATATACTGTGGTGTTTCTCAATGTAATAAATGTTGCATGTCCACTACTTTTCTATTGTTGGCCACAATAAGAAATACGTAATAGTAGTAAAAGCAATAGTAATACGAAGGAAATCAAATCTTTCATTTGAAGGAACACATAGTAAACTAGTCAATTGGTCTACTCTAGAGCGCACGTCTGTGCCGTTGTTTTTATTTTTATTTTCTCTATCTAATGAAAATAAAATACATATTATGATGTACGCAACATGTTATGCCCGTATTCCGTATACATACTTACATAGTATGTGTGCTTTAAACTTTGTATTATATAGTATAGATACATATAGAGAAATAAACACATGTGATGATGTTCCTGATGATGATACAACAAGTATGGAGGTTTGTAATAATCTTTGTCGAGACAACACCTGGAGTCTCTTTCTCAGCCTTCAATCTCTTCATACTCATATGTTCAGGTTTTCCTGCTTGGGATTTTTAGAGTGTAAATAATAATAATAGTAGTAGTAGTAAATTAGGATGGGGAGGAAAGTTGAAAGACGGTGGACCGTCGACCAGCTGCTTATCGTTTAGACAGTAGCTCCTTTCGATGTGTGTAAGGGATCCATGGTGGTTGATTTCAGTTTTCCCATTGGTTGGTGGTATAATACAGAACAAGAAAAAGAAGTAGGATAAGGACAGGACACATGTATATTGAAGCAGTATAACAATTTTTTCTGCACTGCAAGAAGGGCTGAAGAAATGGGACCCTTTCCTTTCCTCTGTAAAGTTTTCGATTGTCACAACCACTGTTGTAGTAATATTGTAGTATGAGCAACATAATTTAGGGATAGCTTCCTTGCTCTTTATTTAGGGTACCCAAAGCAAAACTACACCACATAATATACATACATATTAAATATGTATATATACGAAAAGGCATCATATGGACACGCATATTATCGAACTATCTTGTTGAATGAGTTAGAGTTCCCTTACATTTAAATGTATCGTAAAATTATGTCTTCTGCTTTTTTCTTACGTTTCAACCTATGACGACAATGATGAGAATTTTGAGGACGACAAAAATACTTTTGTGGACATAATTTTTTGGTGGTCGTCATAATGTATATATTTTTGTAGGATCTTTGCCACTCATAATTGTACACAAAAAGTATGCATGTATGATGTATATATGTATATATAGGGTTCCCTGGGGTAAGTGTGATTTGGGGCAAGTGTGATAGTGTCAGTTTTGAAGCCTTTTTTGAACTTTTCTTG
>JAQIVE010004657.1:0-14197 GCA_034698285.1 Sminthurinus bimaculatus | reverse complement strand
TATTATATTCTTTGCTTCACTTATTGATTATCGAGGAAACATTGCCAATGAATTTCCTATAATTTCTCATAATTTCTCAGACTTTCGAATAATTTCTGACAATTTCGTTTGAATTATGTTACAAGCATTCGGAAACCGCCCACTGTGACCTGGTAATAAGCAATAAAGTTTAGACACCATGCATTGCCCTGCCAACCGTATCTCCCGGACTTACTAGGTGATTGCCAAGTGTAAGTTTTCTTGTGTGAGCCTAAAATGTACCTTCAAGTTGCATAAGTGTTGAAAAACAAATTTAAGTATCCATTAGATACGCATAGAAAATATTTTCCCTGATGCCTCGATCTCTTGTTGACTCTATTTCTGGAGGACTTCAATAGTAACATCTTCTTGAAAAATGCTCACAATTTTGGATTTCGGCCTGACCAATGGTTTCAAGGCTTTTTTTCATATTTATTAGCTCTGATGTTCAAAATATAAATACAAATAATAAATACCATGTATAATAAAACTCGAAGCATGCGTGAGCTGTGAATTTATTTACCAAACGTCAAAATGTACATTAGGGTGGCCCAAAATTTGTTCCAGTTGTTGGATCCTTGCGCACCGGGCCTCCATGCCACCTACGTAAAAGGAGTATTTTCATTTATATCCTTCAACTGATTTCAATACATGTTAGCGATTCTGAGAGGCAATTACATGGTCTACAACTCTTGATTTTGGCAAAAGATTTTTCCCGGGTTTTTCAAAAATGCCCGGCAAACCTTCCAGAAAACCTGGATATCGGATCAACATATAGCGAATGTGTACCTCCTCTTTTTGGTATCTATTACTTAATACTGTGAAAGTATTCACTAGTAATAGTACTACAATTATAATTATAACTAAATTGTGTTTCTTTAGGTACCTTAGTCTCGCCAAAGAGTCGTTGCTATGGAAGCAATCATCTGTAAGGCGCTATTTTCTACCCGGACCTAATTTATGTCATCTGTCCCAATAAAAGCCCCTTTCCACGACGTTAAAACATTTCCCCTCATGCCCATTCCTCTAGCGCAGCATCAAGGTCTCAGCACAAACTACAAATCTTCTCCAGCAACCTTTTTCTGCATTTATAAATATTTTAACTTTAGCTGTAACATACAGGGTGGTCGAGTCGCGGTGGAACGACTGTTTTTCCCCATAAAAGGCATTAAGAGTGACCAATTTTGAAAAATGTGAACCCTATCATGTAGCCCATCCAAATTTCTTTCTAGTATCGTAACTTGCTTGCTTGTACAGTTTACCGTTCAGATTTGCCAGCCATACCCCCCAAAAAGGTCACGGTACAAGGAAGCAAAATTACAAACTTACATTAAAATTCCTAGTTTCTATGAGCGGAGTAGTAAAGTTGACTTGTCCAACCTGGTTCAATCAGAATTTAATGGGGAATCAGGATTGGTAACATGCATTTCGAAATTCTCACTGGTTTGGTCCAGGGAGATGGAAATGTCCAAAAAAGAGAGGCAATGCGCAAGAACTTTTTTCCAGACCCGGCGTCTTTTGAGGTCTTATTGTTAGAACAACTCTTCCGGCGTTCAGGAACCCGGTATGAGGTTGCTGGGACAGTGTCTGTGTGTTTTACGACAATTCTTGTGGTTCAAGTCAGCGACTTGCAAAACAGACAATAATGATTATTTATGATATTCGGCTTGCTACGCAAAAACCGTCCCAGCAACCTCATACCGGGCTCCCTGAACGCCGGAAGAGTTGTTCTAAGATCTCCGAAGACGGCGGGTCTGGCAAAAACTTCTTGCGAAAATTTTTGCTGGGACCGCAAAAGTTCGGCTCCGTTGTGGTTCCCACGAGTCGAATCCGACAAGAATTTTTTTTTGAATTTTCCATGCTCAGAGATTATATACCAGCTCTTTCTGCGTCTACTTAGCCGGGTACGAGGTCTCTGGGAGCTATGGCGGTTTTTAGGGAGAATCTCCCGCACCATGTAGAAACTGGGCTTTCAAAAAAAAGGAAACCGTAAATATTCTGACATGGCTCGGGAGAATCACCACCAAACACGCAAATCGATTCTCAGAGACCTCAAACCGGTCTCAGATGACGCAGAAGAAGGGGTGTCCACTATGGACCAAAAGTTGAAAATACCACCGGCCTAAAGCTTTAATGGTACAACCAGCAGAGCAGTTTATTCCTTTACATTTTCAATAAGTCACTAACGTTTAGTGGTGGCGCAATGAGGTAGCTATAGTTACTGCAATTTTATTTTAATATGACCTTAGTTTGACACTAAATTACTAACTGTTCATAAATTTTTTTTAAAGTCATATTTTTTGAAACACTTCAACTCAAGTTGGGTTTGAAATTTGTCACATGCTTGTTTAATGTCTAGTTTTTGCATAATTTAGGTTTGAAAATCATGATTTTTTGTCAAAAATTCTATGCAAAGTGCCTGATTAGCGCCATCTCTGAACATTCGGGGAAAACACCTGCATTTTCAAATTCCCCACCATCGAATTAGTAGACATCACTTTATCCCATTGAAATCCTAGTATTACCTTTGGTGTACTTCCATTGTAACGATTTCAACAACAAAAAGGGGAAAATCAAGGCCAAAGAAATCGAAGATCGAATAAACTCAAGCGACAACCCCAGCAAAGTCAGCTGGAAAATCTTCAACAGTGAAACAGGGAGAACAAATAGTACCTCTCCAATACATTCACTTATTGCTCCTGATGGCAAGAAAATAACCGACCAATGTCAAATCGCGAATTTGTTGTGCGAAAAATTGGTGAACAATGAGGTGGATATAAACATCAGCCTCATGGACTTTCTCAACAAGAAAGCTCAAAAATCTCCCGATACCTCAGACAGTATCAGTCTTGGCCAGGGAGAAATTACGTCCGCCATAATGAAACCGAAAAATGAAAAATGTGCCGATCCAGATGGTATTTACATAAAAGTCCTAAAAACCCTAGGGGATCCAGCATCAGTCATTCTCAAGCACCTTTTCAACTCGTCGCTTGAACAAAGAGTTTAACCTGGCGCTCTGAAAGTAACTTACGTAACAACATTGTACAAAAACAAGGGAGAAAGGACAAATCCGGACAATTACCGGCCAATATACATACTTTCAAGTGTAGGCAAAAATTTAAAATTAGGAGGCTCTCTCTCTCAACCCCAACGTCTAAGGGTTGGCATTCCACAAGAAAGTTGTCTCTCATCGATACTTTTCTCCATTTTCATCAACGACATTCCAAAAATCTTCGGCTCAGCAAAATTTGTTTTCTGCGCCAACGATTTGATAATTTACCACTCCAGTAACCCCGTAGCTGAAACAGAACGAATGCTATCGAATGAACTCCTATTAAACCGGGTGGCCGACAACAATGGCATGAAAGTCAGGTTAGAAAAGACTAAAACGATGCTATTTAAACTGTCAAAACATAGTACTGCTCAAACGAGTTTAAATAGTATGCTGGAGAATACCCCAATCGAAAAAGTACAAAAATTTAAATATCTTGTTCTCACACTTGATGAAAGATTACTCCGAAATCAGCATTTTTTACAAGTCTCGAAAAAAGTTGCCTCTCGCACGAGACTTATTACAAGATACAAAAAATATTTCCCACAAAAGTATCTCGCAATTTTTGTTAACATTCTCATCTTTTCAATAATGGACTATTGTATCGACACGTGGGGTAATATTTGTAGCTCAAGTCAAGACAAATTGGACAACCAACTACTAAAAATATACGCAAAAGTTTTTAACGATACACTGATAACAATTAAATCCAGCTATGACATTCTTGAAACCGTGAACTGGCTTCTTTTCGATGAAAGACGTCAGTTATATAAGCTAAAGTTCTTCTACAATAACCTTTATCTTCCTTCTTACGGTACCCAAATTAAAAAGCTCTTTGTTAATGAAATAATTAGTCGCTCAGATAGAACTAGCAGGGTGTTAAGAAAACCGTTAAACTTTGATAGCTTTACTGTGGTAGGCCCCTACGGCAAAAAGTTTTACAGCTACACAGTCACAAAATTATGGAACGACCTTCCTGAAGAAATTCAGAAGGGTGAGATTGGTATTAGTTTTGGTGCTAGTATACTGGTCTGCTACTTGAATGATTAGATGTAAACATTGTCACTAATCATGGTCAACATTGTACATAGTTTGTAGTTAAACCTTTTAGTTTTCGTCCGTGTCCGCTTTTGAAAAAACCGCTCTTGTTAAAACCCAAACATGTTAATAAATCATTGAAATGAAATGAAATCAAAATTGTAAGTTTTCTTTTCATTTTCATCAAGAGCCCCGCTAGGATCCTTCTAGAGGTCAAAGTTTAAAAGTAAGGCCATTGAGTATTTTTGTGTGCTGTAACACTACGATTTTAACAGAAGTCGCAGGCATACAAGACATTTAACAAATACCCTTGAGAGTGGTAAATAGGTTGATGTACAGGTAAGAATTTGAGTAAACACTTGTGAGAACAAAAATCACGCCACTTTATTTTGAATTTTTTGAGCTTTTATTCAAAAACAAATTTTATTACAGAACATTTTTCCAAAACCAATATTTTCAAATTTTTAATGTTCAGCTAAACTGAGAAAATTCTTTTTTGAACTTCTGATTTAAATTAAAACGACAATTAAAACTTAAGTCTAGATGCCTATTGTAGGACTTTCACTTAAATCTAGATGCCTATTTTAGGACTTTCCCTTAAGTCTAAATTCCTATTTTAGGACTTTCACCTAAATCTAGATGCCAATTTAAGGACTTTCACTTAAATCTAGATGCCTATTTAAGGACTTTTATTTAAATCTAAATGCCTATTTAAGGATTTTTATTTAAATCTAAATGCCTATTTAAGGACTTTTATTTAAATCTAAATGCCTATTTTAGGACTTTCCCTTAAGTCTAAATTCCTATTTTAGGACTTTCACTTAAATCTAGATGCCTATTTTAGGACTCACTTAAATCTAGATGCCTATTTTAGGACTTTCACTTAAATCTAGATGCTTATTTTAGGACATTCACCTAAATCTAAATGCCTATTTTAGGACTTTCATTTAAATCTAAATGTCTTTTTTAGGACTTCCACTTAAAACTAAATGCCTATTTTAGGACTTTCATTTAAATCTAGATGCCTATTTTAGGACTCACTTAAATCTAGATGCCTATTTTAGGACTTTCACTTAAATCTAAATTCCTATTTTAGGACTTGCATTTAAATCTAAATGCCTATTTTAGGACTTTTACTTAAGTCTAGATGCCTTTTTTAGGACTTTCACTTAAATCTAGATGCCTATGTTATGACTTTCACTTAAATCTAGATGCCTATTTTAGGACTTTCCCTTAGATCTAAATGTCTTTTTTAGGACTTTCACTTAAAGCTAAATGCCTATTTTAGGACTTTCCCTTAAATCTAAATTCCTATTTTAGTACTTTCATTTAAATCTAAATGTCTTTTTTAGGACTTTCACTTAAATCTAAATGCCTATTTTAGGACTTTCACTTAAATCTAAATGCCTATTTTAGGACTCTCTCTTAAATCTAGATGCTTATTTTAAGGCCTCTGCTTGAAACCTCTGTAATGCCTATTTCAGGAGTTTGTAACAGTAGTTTTTTTGCTACAAGCTATACTCCTAGATTGTGAAACTCCGACCATTTTGCTAACCTTTGAAACTGCATTTACCTTAACAGACGTCTTACCATATCATGCTTATACCATACCATACCTACCGGGGAACAAGTACCAGAAGGTTCACTAACTGCTCAATAAGAAAGTGGATGAAGTTGACGATGGTGGCCCGTTCCATGTATCGGAACATGCCTACCATGATCCCGATATTCCGGAATCGCTGGATCATTCTTTTGAAGGTTGGCCAGTACAGCTTCTCCTTGAGTGACATCCTGGGGAACAGGCGTTGATAGGCCAGTTCCATTTCGCTTTTCAACTTCTCCATCTGGCTGGGGAGAACGAAGGCCTCCTTGTATAGGAAGTAGTTCGCGAAAGCGGCCGCAAGTGATATGTAGGCCGTGAAACAGGCCAGAATGGGATGTTCCCGATGGTATCTTATGGCAAAGAAGGCTCCGGTGATTGACAGCGACATACACATTAACCGCATCGCAAACACCCCGAAGGCAAAGGTGTGGTTGAATAGATGAATGAACAGGTACAGTTCATTTGTCTCCGCCATGGTCTCAGCTAGCAGTTGACACTCCCGGGCGATGATTCGTCGACGGACCCTTGCTTCCGGGGCGTGGTTACCCAGTGACCTAAAAATCGGGACTTTTTTTAAATTCTCTCGTTTTTTGGATAAGGACAGAAATTTTTTTTCATAAAATTACGACTTTTAAAAATCTTACCTTGCTTTGTCTTGAAGTCGCTTGAACTCGGCCTTGCATTTGTCGAGGAATTCAAGTTGGATCAGGTTGGCTAAATAGCCAAAGGAGAAGATGAACTGATACGCCCAGGCATCAACCAAGCCGCAGAGCACCCGGCATCGGGTCGTTTGATATCCCGCGGGCATCATCGAGTACAGCAATTGTGGGCGAGTGGGATCCCATAGACTGATGACCAAGTAGAAGACGGTTGAGATGACGATGTAGTAAATTTGATACTTGGCGTACAACTCGTGCAGGGAATATTCGGTAATTGACTGTCGTGGCGGCGGCGGAATTAGAGCCGCCGCTTCAGCTTCGATCATGGCCAAGAGTTGGGCTTCAACCTCATCGTCGTCCTCATCCATTCCCTGGTCGTCCGGGTCGATTGCCATGGGGTCGAATCCAGGGGCGGGTGGGCGATCCATGAATATGGTCTTACAGACCATAGCAAACTCTTGTGGAGACCCGATGAAGAAGTCGTAGCCCATGCGGAGACAGAATGCAAAGACATTGACCGCGACAAAATGGAGGATGACATTGTTCCATTGAAACAGATCCGCGACGAATTTTACTTGCACGAGCCGCCCCAAAACAATCACAAAGTAGAAGGAGGCGATGGCAAACAGGAGGAGGAAGAGGAGACGCTTCCAAATCTTGGGCTCACGCATCACCTCCCCGGTTTCAGCACTGATTTTAATCGGGAAACGATTGATGGCCACGAGGATCTCGATGGCCAGAAGATTGTTTTCGTTCTCCTTCAAAGTAAGCATGGTTGACAATATTTGCCGGGCGTCTTTTAACTTGTTGACTTGTTGTTATTTTAATTGGTTTTTAATTGGGGGGATCGGTTTAGAATCGGGATAAGGAAGGAGTCGGCCTTGATTTTTTACAGATTCGTTTGTTTTTAAGTATGTTTGGTTGTGTTGTGGAAAGAAAGTAAAAAAGAAGAAACCCACGTCAGTTCTAAAGTAACACTGAGCTGTATTTTTATTTCTACGTGGAAAACGAAAAAAAGTTCGGGAATAATCGTCAGCTGTACGTTGTGAACTAGCCTCTATCGATGATTTACAGGGTGGCCAATAAATAGCGGACACTTTGATTTCCTACTCTTTGAATACAGGGCAGCCAGGATTTATTTTTCATGCATGCATGGAAAAATCACCCGTTTTTTGGTATGTATATCCACATGTGTTTAAGGTGGAATGGTTATATACTAAGTTCTATTAAGTATTATGCCACTAAACCCTAAAATTAAAGTGAACTTGATGACTTAGGATCTATATTATGCTTATGTCGAATGTAAATAAGCAAATTATAGAAGATACGATTATTTATATTAAATAATAAATAACGGATTTCGTAGATATTTATTTATAGCTAAACACACACACCCACCTTTAATTACAATTAATATTTTTCAGGGTATTATTATTTATTACTGTTCTGCTTGATAGTCTTCACTCTCAGAAGGTTCGCTGAGCTCTGGAGTTTGGTCTCTTCCTTCCTTTCTTTCTTTCTTGACTTGGCGGTATTAAGTATTAAGTATAATAATATTGTATTGTGTATCATGTAAATACATAATAAAAGTGAAGGGAATAAGTATAATAATAATATGCTATGAATAGTTATTTACTTATTAGCTTAGAATATTCGAGAACATTAGACTTATAACTAACTAGATACCTAATACTTACTTAAGGGTATTTCGAGGGAAACAGTTGACTGTGAGTCATCTGTTTCTCTCGGACAACATGAAAAGTCTAAAATTGAATTATGGAGCCAGTTTTTGTTGGTTCAAAATTACTTATTTTTTACCAATAATATATGATGTTTTTTAATTTTTTGCATGATGTTTTTCAGCTTTTGAAATTCACTCCCTTTTATGAATAGTATTTTTAAATTCAAAGTCGGCATAAGATTAACTCTTTGCTAAAACTTTTAGAAGGTGGAAATCCCAAAGTTAAAGTTTAATGGCGCATTTTTTAAAAACAATAGATCACGGTGCCTAGTTAACTGTTGAAGCTTTTAAAAAAAATATCTTGGCCCCAGAATTAAAATTTACACCTGTTTTTCAAACCAATCAAGATTTGACCTCGCGTGACCTTAAGGTCAGCGTCTCCTGTCGTCTGGTATGCATACAGAAAAAAACCACCACTATTTTTCCATGCATGTACATATGTTTATTGCATGATATGATGCACAGATGATAAATTTTATTCTCTTTGTTTTCAAACAGAACAAATAACTAAAGCGTGTGTAATTTATTAGTCACCCTGTATATACATATACAAATGAAGGAGGCGAAACGATTTGTAAACGCGAGCTCTGGTTTTAAGGTAAAAAATACGTAAAGAGGGAAGGTAAATGTAAAGGAAACGGAGAGAAAATTCTTTTTAGGTTACGTTATTATTATGTTTATATAAACCAAACTATATATGTATGTGCATATGCATAATATTCAGCGATGCTTTATAGAGACTCGAATCCGCAACGAAGTAAAAACGAAGAGTGAAAACCGCGCAGTTATTGCTCGGAAGTGCCGAATTTGAAGCAAACTACTTATTATCCCAGTGACAACTAACACACCTCGTCGTTAGAGAAAGGGGAGCAAACAAGAGAGGAAAATGTTCCGACAAACCCTTTCCATGTTCAAATATCCAGGGAAAGTAAAACTTTGATTTTAAACCCCAACTACAGATAAAGTGTGGAACGTATTTGTTAAGAACGGAATCGTCGGTTCGTTTTTTATATAATGGGCATTGGGCACATTCAGGTATAAGCGAAAAATTTCCTTAACTTCGCGCGCTTAACTTTCCTTAACTTTTTCGTAGCCTCCCTTGACCTGACCAAACCACTTGACCAAACTCAGCCAAAATTTAAGGGACATGCTTAGTTAGAGGGAAATTTATCAAGAGAAAATCAATGCAAATGTATTAAAATTGAAATAAATGAAATGTAAATTCTCCAGCTCAAGGGCCAAAAAAATGTTGCAGTGAAAATCTAATTTTTGCCAGGTTTTCAATCCGCAAATGCAAATATGACGTGAACTATGAATTCTATAGGATTTCCCCATAGAGACTCCCATAGAGTTTCTGTGTATTTTATTTGTAATCCATTGGGCCTATGTAAATGCTAAATGCATGGGGAAGGCCTGTAAACCAGCGGGTATTCTGGCTTATTTAAAAATTCTGAAAACACGGGTACTCAAATTAAAAGGATGACTAAAGCACGGAGCTATTCTTCGACTCTACTTCGGTGATCCGGCAGTTTTTCGACTGTAGGTCGGAGCCCGAACAAATCCTGTACTCCAAATGTAAGCTCCGACTAATTTTGGACTTTACATCGGAGCTGTGACAATAAATCGCATCCAGCTTGGTGTTCAGGTAATTCCTCAACTTCAGCTCCGTTTTCCAGCGATTCCTCGAGGTCTTCACGTCCCGCGCGGGATCTCGCCGGGTTTTGATGCAAGGCTAAAAGATTTAGGCCACAACGACAAGAGTTTTGTCAGATCCCACTTAATACCGTTGCAACGCAAAAGGATTTTGCCCGTTACAGTCGGAGTTCGTTGCGACGCCAAAGGATTTTCGCCTGATCAACCGACTGCCCCTGAATTTCTTTGCAACGGTAACGGATTTTTGCTTGAGCAGCCGGATTTCGTTGCGATCAATCTTGAAGCACCCGGATTTTGGTCTGATTTATATTCCCATAGCTCCCACATTAAATGTGGTACACTTTTTATATTTTGTCCAAAAATCGTCCTAGTATGGGTGGGCAATTCCTATACGGTGTACGGGTCTTTCCTCAGGAGAAGTCACGGACTGCTCAAAATAGCTGACTGAGAAAACTTTTCGCGCCAACATTGATTTCAACGCTGCGGGCTAAAATCCTAAAGCCAAGCCAGCCACACATATTTCCTATAGAAACGAATGTCATATTTCGTCCCAAATTCCATCCAATTCTGTAGAATGTCTATGAACTTTAATGGTCGACCACGAAAAGGTTGTGGAATTTCCATGGTATTTTGATGGAGAATGAAATTCTATGACCAAAATGTAAATGTTTCAGGGGAATTCAGTATGAAATAATAAGCAAAATTACATCATCTGTAAAAATGAAGAGCAATAAAGAGTACAAGTAAAAAAAACATTTGAGGTCAACCAAATTTTATACCATGTCATAAGCAGGACAGGCATCATCGAAACTTGAGATAGACTAATCTGTCACAAGTTTCGATTTGTTCAACAGAATGCGACGCACAACAAAACGTACATATGACGAGTCTTACCCTTTGAATAATGTCTTACCAAATCTCAAGAAAATTTCATGAGATTTGACAGGTTTGATGGCGAGATTTTAAAACGATTTTCATGACAATTCATCAAAATTCAATCAAAGGTTACAGGATTTTTGACCAAAATTTCATGCTTTTTTTTCGACAAGATTTAGTTCTTAGGGTTGGAGAAGCAAGCTCAACGATTCCATTCTCAACATAAATAATTCTATTTTGAAGGCATTTTTTTCTCATCCAAATGCATAGGTTGTTCACCATTACATACATAGGAAGGCTTTGTAATTTTTGCGCTGTCTCTTGTTTTGATATGCAATATCATTCATGGAATTGTTCACTCCGTAAGCACATATTTATGTATTATACACAGCTACAAAAATGGAATTCTATATGCAAGGAAAAAGCTGTCGGTCTCTCGGTTCACCAACCTTTCAATCGCTTACAGACAAAACACAAATTGTAGGGTCTACTGGGGTGATTGCATCCACCAAGATTTTGGGGCAGTAAATGAATCATTTTGCACAAAAATCTAACTTAGGTATCAAATTACAGAATGTGCATACACAATCTTAGAATTTTTTCCCAATTTTTAACATTATTTGACGTAAAACCGCCTTGTCTCACGTTGATTTTACTTACAAGCTAACTTTTTCAGTTGATTCACTCACGTTGAAACAAAAACTAATATAGTTAAAAGCCCTCATCGATTAGGTAAAGGACCCGCCAGATTTTCCTTGATATATTTATAAACACGCCGTGGAAAGCCCGCAAAAGTTTAATACTTTATACTTTTTTGACCCTTTAAGGTCACTTTATGGGTCACCCGGTTGTCGTGTAGAGAATAAAAATTTCAATCCCTGAAAGATATTGCGATCATCCTTTTGCAAGATAACCGAGGTAAAACGAAAACAAAAAAATATTTCAGGGCCAAAAGCCAAAATTTCAAAACAGCAAAATTTCGAAAAGTACAAAAACAAAAATTTCTCAAACTTTTATTCTGATACCAACGATTTAGGTTCGACTCCTCTACCACAGCCGTATAAACCACAAAACGACCTCAAAGAACCTAAAAAATACAGTAAAACCCCTCTAATCGGCTCTCCTCTAAATGAGACACCTCTCTAAATGAGAACCCTGTAAGTGAGACGATTCTCAACTAGAGAGGTTCATTAATTGGTCGTTGCGAAGAGGGAAATTCAATTTTTTTCCATGGTCCTCAGTATTCAGATAAGTATAAAAAGGGAAAAGTACAATTTTTTGTGTTTTGAACTCACTGAACCATAAAGCAATATAAATTACAATTCGTTTGACAACGAAATTGACAAGTTCATGATTTCTCAAATTTTAAAACACTTCATTGAATTTTCAAAAAAAGTGACTCTTCAAAAAGGTGCAAAAAAAGGAAGACCAGCTGTTTGACGGTTTTGTACACGATTGCTCTTGAAAAAATATGCGCGCTCTTTGCAAGGAACATGCAAGGATATGAACCCTCTAAATGAGAAAATCCCATAAATGAGAAAAAGTTGGACCCAATTGAGTCCGATTAGAGGGGTTTTACGGTACAAAATTTTAAGTTTTGACGGGCTCTCCACGGCGTGTTTTTAAATTCTTGCGGGTCCTTTACCTTCTCGATAAGGATTTTTAATTTCAAAGAATTTTTTCCTTCAAAGTATGTGAGTCACCTAAAAAATTTTACTTGTTAAATCGATCGAAACTTAAGACGTCTAAGCTGGATGCAATTGCCCCTGTTGACCCTATTCTGGGATTTGTTTGTATACATGCTGAGAAATTTGAGCTGTACATTTTACAAATGAAAAAAACCATAAAGGTTGGTACACTGGATGAAACTACTACTTTAACAGGGATATAAAACAATAAAATACTTGAAGCTTCAAGTGTGTAGAGTGTAGAGTAAATAATTGGTACGTAGCCAATAATAATATTAAATAGGTACGATTTGGTTCACTTTTTCTGGATTTTGATTGTTCATTTTTTATGAGGACTGACGCACTTAAATGCGCATACGGATTTGCTTATTGTAATAATATGCATCAAATAAGGAGAACTACAGCAGTTATTGCAGAGTAAAAGACCAAAATTAGTCGAGTAAAACGTGTTTTCATAATATGCAAAATATTGCTGTTCAAACTTGGCTGGATATGTAGCTCTCTCTTCTCTTTTACTTTGATAAATTAAAACAAAAGCAAAACATCGTACTTCAAAATTGTTCAAAAGTCTAGTATTCAATAAATCTTAACAAATCTCATCAAATTATCAAGCGACTAGATTAGATTTCTTTACTGAGGGTAAACAGTGGAGTTTAAAAAGAATACTGGATTTTAGCTGTTTCCATTAAAAACTAAGGTAATTCAAAAAATATATATATAAATAAATTCCTTTGAATTCATAAAATAGAACAGTGAAATATCCTTTCAAACTGCGACGTTCCTCGTACTCCAGGTGCATTATGCATTGGAATGTCGTTCATCACTCCATTGCACATTACAAGTGAACATTTTTTTAAAAAAGCTTTTGAAAAGAAATTTTCGACCACGTGGTCGAAGATTTTCTAAATTTTTTAATTTTTATTTTGCCACCCCCGCCAGTGGTAGGGTCGAAATCCGAAGCTTGGTTTTCTCTGACTTCGATTACTCAAAGCTGTTTAAGCTTTTGGAGCTCCTTGATTTATTTTCTGTATGCACATGCAATAGAATATTACATTTACCCATGCAACTTCATTTAACCACCCGGTAGATGCTATCAGCACTCACAAAACTATCAAATCCGGACGCTTGATTATTCAGATTTGAGCAGCACAAGATAAGCCGGATAATGGAGCATTTACTAATAGTAAAATAGAGCATATACATATATAAAAGACGGAGTGGGGCACGGGGGTTCGGGGAAACCCCCGAAGGGCTCCCCTTGCAATTGGGGCCCAAAATGGAACTTTTATTATTGATGAGCCCGCATTGTTTTTTATTCGATGGGCTTCTTATAGCCTCTTATTGTGACTTCACAAGTTTTTGAACACCTTTAAAACATACACATTTGCTGACCTTTAAGGATGGTTTTAGATGTGGTGTTAGGTTAAAAACTGTGTGTAAATTTGTTCCATCCCAGAAATCAAGGAGCTATGTAAGTACTCAGCCAATTAAATTCCTATAGTTCTCTTATGTACGCATTTACCCCGCACTTGTATCTCTGAAGCATTGAGTTGATCGTACGCTTTGAACCCCCAAGTTGTTAAACCAAGGGGTAAATACGTACGGCTTAATTATAATTAACTACAAGCATCACCAAATCGGGTATTAATGCCAATATATTGCTCGACTCTTGTAGGGTCACCCGGGGCATCTGTGATTTGGGGTTAACTGTGATGATGCAAAATTTAACCCCTTTAGAGTCATGTTTTGGAATAAATTATGTTCAAGCATTGAAGTACTATCCTTCAACTTCAATATTGTCAATTTTCAAGTTAGGAAGTCCACAAATAAACTCACAGTAAATGTCCAAAGTCAACCACTCTAAATGAG
>JAQIVE010004656.1:0-14200 GCA_034698285.1 Sminthurinus bimaculatus | reverse complement strand
AAGTTTAAACTGGTTCTATCTGATCGTTTGATTATCTCGTTTACAAGACTTTCGACCAAAATCCTGTCGAAATTTCTGAAGTTTTATTGGCAATATTTTTTTCTAAGGGTTTTTAAAAATTAAAATTGAAACGTTGCGATTAATTAATTAAATACATATGTATTTTTTGATGACAATCTATTTTTAGTGGAGGACATTTGGAATCCAACCGAATTTTTCAGTGTGATTAAAATGCAGAAAAATGCGTTGAATATTCCCAAGGCACTGAAAGAGGTAACCGAGGCCGTGAAAGAAAGTTTTATGGCCATGTTCTCTGATTTATTTGAAATTTCACAAGGGGTTTCAAACCTGGGCCAAAAGTTGAACGAGATTCGAAAACTACAAAAAGTGATAAAAATGGGGCGCCAAGAATTTTCCGGCCTGTCGGACTCCGGATTCATCAAAAGCTTTATTTTCCATATCCACCGCGACATTTGCCCAACAAGGGTTTGGCCGAAACCTTTTGACCGGCTTGTAGGACTAATCCGGGAATATGAGGCCGAAAAGTCCTTTTTTGATTTTCACCCTGATCATCGTCAATTTGAAATCCCATCATTGTTCTGGGTGAGACGAGACTGTGAAAATCTGCTGGAGGAAACCCGTGTCCTTAATCAAAATGAGAGGGAGTGGCTCACCTTCCTGTCTGACCTCATGAATGACCTCTCTCAGGCAAATGTTCAATTGTCGGATGATTTCAATTTAAAAAAGCGATACCACATATTCACTACCAAGTATGATATACTGCTCGACGATTTCCTCCAAGCGTCTGATCAAGTTCCAACGGTCAAGTTGAGAGGGCCACAGACCATCAAAGCCTGGTTCAATGTGGATGGGCATCTCAAAACGAATACCTTGCACCAACTTCTTCAAGCAACGCTTGACCAACCATACACCATCCGCCCTGTCATATCGACCTCTGCGAGGTCATTCGGAGGTGAAAGGTCAACAAAAAGTCTGGTTGTCGAAGGACGTTTTGTCGTGCTTAGCAAACTTTTAGAAGACCTTGAGTCAAAAAAATACAAAGGGGTTGTGAAACTTTCCATATTGGCCATGGGCACCTTCTTTATGGACTGTGACCTCGTGACCTCACCCGGACCTAACGGGTCCCTGTGGCACAACGGGACGGATGTTACAATCATCGCCCCTATTTGGTGGGTCAATGGCTTTAGAGTCGTAAAACTTGACGGCTGGGACCAAAGTGAAAAACCGTTGACCCCGAAAACCCCCGAGGAAGGACTCCCGGGTCTCCCAGGATCTCCCGGTTTTCCGGGGGGAAATGCGGGAAATTTTTTCGGGCTTGTAGGGCGCGTTACCTCATCGTCACCTAATAAAAAGTGGCTCTCTTCGTTTCAACAAAGGGTGGACGAGGGTGGCCTGGCGGATATGGAGGAAAGGGCGGTGCTGCAGCTCCAGGCCAAGAAGCTCCCTCTGGGGGGCAGGGGGGAGTCGGCGGGACTGGAGGTCACAGTGAAATAAGCCAAATGATTATGTTAGAAAAATCATCAAACATAAAAGTCAATTTTTATCGCGGAAATCCCGGATTGAGGGGCGCCTGGGGGATGAGCGGTGAGGGTGGAGATACAGTGAGAGAAGGGGGACTCCCGATAAATGAAATCCCCGATTCTCCTCCAGCATCCTGCTACACTCTTCAAGAAAATCTGTCCATCATCAATCAATTCAAAATACAGGCAAACAGTGGAGTTGTCGACGATCGGTTTTTGACCAAGAGACTTGGTCTATTTCTCCAGGAAATAGACGGGTCAGTCGAGGTGACCTCCATGTACACAAGTGAACGCGCCGCCCTGGTTCAGGAGCTCATTGGACTTCACCGGGAGCTCTTCCGGTTCCCGGATGCTGGGAGAGAGCGACGGATAAAATTCCTTCCACGCTTTCGCTCATTTCTCAATCGGACTCTTACCCAAATTCAGGTCAAACGTCAGTCGAATTTGGATTCGTATTTAGACCATGAAAATCGATGGATTCTTAAAAATCTGGCCAAGGTAACCATGGCAACGATTGTAGGGGTCCGGGCGGCGGAAAATATAAAACAAATTGTAGATGACCCTACCCTAGCCCACAGCAATTTCAAAATTCATTGGGCTCGGATGCGGGACCTAAAAACAAAGGCGGGCGCCCAATTTTGGAAGACAATAGCAGACGAGGAAAAAGCGGCATATTTCCGCCAGACCTTCGAGGAGATACAAAAAGTCAAGGAATTTGTCAATGACCTAATTTTGCCAAATGTGTCCCAAATCCGCACCAAAATACACCGAAATATTTCGGCGGTTCTGGAGGAAATTTTGGCCCTCAAACTATTGTCCAAGGAGCAGAATATGAATTTAAATTCGACAATAGGAAAACTGAAAAGAAAAGAGGCCGATCTCAAGCGTCTCTTAATTGATTCCTTTCTTCAAGATGGTCTCAAGTCCGTGGTCCAAGTTCTCACCTTTGCCATACCTCAAGCCGAGACCGCCCTATTAACTTTAAATGAAGGCTCCAGATTCCCTCTGATAGTTGAGGGTGAAAATTTTGCCAAATTCAAGCTTCCCGCCAACCAGGGTGTTCAGGACGCCCAACCAAAGGAGATCTTTAGTTTGACCTACGGAAAAAATGACGAAATTGTGACCACGGAGTTTTCTAATGCCCTTAAGGACTCCGAGGAACTGTTAGTGGAAGGTCAACAAGCTAAAATCCAAAAGGTCATAGGGCTCATGATGAGTGGAAAATTAGAGGTTACCAAGGGTCTCCAGGACCTTCAAAATCTGCTTCAGTCCATTTTCACTTTCCGTTGGCCATCAAATTCCGACATGGACCTGGACCAGGACCTGAATTTAGACGACAGGCTAGTAGGGTGCTTTAAGAGCATCCATGACGCCCTCTCTGCAATGATTAGAATCTACCAGCGACTGGACTATTTTCGGGACCTTAGTCAACTGGCCCGGCTTATTTTGGCTGGGGATTCGACCAAACACGAATCCGAGTCCGAATTTAACCACTCTTTCATAACCAATCCGACATTGAGGGGCGCAGCAGGACATCTGGACACTTCACTGCAGTCCATGCTCATCTTTTGGCAGTATGAAAGGGCCGTTCATTTTTACAGGGAGTGAGTCGGCTTCTGGTGTGATAATCTTATCGTTGTCCAGGAACTGGATTTGGATTTGGGGACTGTCGAAATATCACCCGGCTTGGACCTACTGCCAGTTAACCCTTTCGATCTGGCTGATGCTGCGGATCGGGCTCTTACCAAGTCGGTCGAAAACGTGGCTGCTTTTGCCGATACCTGCTCGTCGCCCGAGTATCGCAAATATAATATGCAAAGAAAAAATTCACGTTTTAAAAATTCCTGGAAGGAGCACGACTGCCACCTTTTGCCGGATTTTTAAAGTTGCTGACCTCAGCTGCGGAACGATGGAGTCTGCTGGTAGTTTTATGCATGTGTGACCTTTAAAAGTGTGGCACTTACAAATACTGTACTTTTTCGGTAATATTTACGTTTATCACTCTTAAAAATTACCTGTTTTTTCATTCACTTAGTTCAAAAAAAGGTTATAGATGTAGCAAATAAATTAGTTCGAAAATTTGTATGAAAAAATGGAGATGCGCTCTGTTGGAAAATGCATGAGTGAACTTATTATTAGACTTATTTTGTCTTAAACAACCGATTTGCAGCTAATGATCGTTTTATCGTTTTTTTACTTTTGCATAAATAGAATCAACGTTAGACTCTCCGTGGTTTGCTTATGATTTATGAATATTCCCTACTAATTTTCGTGGATAATTTTTTTCATGTAGTCACGTAGCATTTAATTTTTTTTTGTACTGTTTTACTTTTATTCACGTCAGCGGTCTTCGTTTAAACTTCATAAACTTTGAATTATATTTTACATGTGTATTTGTACGTATAAATTACATGCCCATGTCAGTACGAAAACGAGCACATTAGAAATTAAAGATTTTGTACGTTGTCAACTTTAATAATTCTTATTAAATAATGTTTATTATAAATAATACGTAAATATGTGAAGCGTCAGTAATGCGTGGAGCGGGGATTAGACTAAATTCTGCGACGACTCTGCCTCATTTGGCCGTTGTCCTTACTTTCCTCCGGAGGGAAGCGTTGGTAGTGTTCCCATCGTGGGCAAGGTTTCACTCGGTAGAGTTCCCAGTGTTGGCATCGTCCCCATTGTTGGTAGGGTACCGAGGGTCGGCATCGTTCCCATGGTGGGTAAAGTACCCAGAGTCGGCATTGTTCCCATTGTTGGTAAGGTACCAAGGGTTGGCATGGATCCAAAGGTAAACGTGGGGAAGGTGCCCATCGTTGGAAGCGTTCCCAAGGTGAAAGTTGGAAATGTTCCCATAGTTGGCATTGTTCCCATTGTCGGGAATGTTCCCATCGTCGGGAAGGTTCCCATGGTTGGAAGAGTTTCTGTGCTAAAAGTGGGAAAAGTTCCCATTGTTGGCATTGTTCCCATAGTTGGAAGAGTGCCGAGGGTGAAAGTTGGGAATGTTCCCATCGTCGGCATTGTTCCCATGGTCGGAAAGGTTCCCATCGTTGGCATTGTTCCCATGGTCGGAAGAGTGCCGAGTGTGAAAGTTGGGAATGTTCCCATGGTTGGCATTGTTCCCATTGTTGGTAAAGATCCCATAGTGAATGTTGGAAATGTTCCCATAGTTGGCATTGTTCCCATGGTCGGGAATGTTCCCATCGTTGGCATTGTTCCCATAGTAGGCAAGGTTCCCATTGTTGGCAAAGATCCCATGGTGAAAGTTGGGAAAGTTCCCATCGTTGGCATTGTTCCCATCGTTGGTAAAGATCCCATGGTAAAAGTTGGGAAAGTTCCCATCGTTGGCATGGTTCCCATTGTCGGTAATGTTCCCAGCGTTGGCATTGAGCCCATAGTTGGAAGTGTGCCTAGTGTGAATGTTGGGAATGTTCCCATCGTTGGCAATGTTCCCATGGTTGGGAAAGTCCACTGCCGTCCTTTTCGAATGTCCGAGCTTGCAGTCGGCGGCCTTAAGGACACTGTGGGCTCAGTGGGAACAACTTTTTCCTCCGGCAGAGGAATTGCTGCTCCATTTGCTCCTGGAATAAATCAAGTCAAAATTTGATACAGAAAGCTATTCAAAATTTTGAAACAGCGGTTCAAATGAATATATCTGTTAAAATTTTTTAAGTTAGCAATGTTTTAGGTAATTCAAACAATTTCAAATGATTTCCTTTAAAATCTGGAGCTCGTGGAATTTATTTTCTTCAGAGGTTCTATCTAAATTGCCGAGATGCGATAATTTTTTGAAAGTTCATGTATACAATTGGTTTTATTTTGGCGTAAATTGTCTCTGCATACTTTTGTTCTTTACAAAAAATTAATAAAGTGCAATAAAAAACATACCAGCAGCCCATAGGGCGAAGAGGATCGGGCCCAGGAAATTCCAGTGGAGAAACTTCATCTCAGGACAGAATGTTGATCAAGTGGAAGACCATTGGCACGAAAATGGGGCGAATCAATGTACTCGCCAAACAAACAATAAAATGAATTTCCAAATGACGGTCCGTCTTTTATGACTTTCGATAAGATGGCGACGCATCATCAACTAATCACCTTTTAATTAGCCAACTCGAGCAGTATCTATTTAAATTCCTTATGATTCTATTTTTCTTTCTTATTTTTCTTCTATTTTTTCTCTTTTTCTGTTTCCATCTGCATCCAGAACCGGACGAAGGCAAATAGTGGACAACCAAACAAAAAAGGTCATTCTTTTGCTGGGAGCAATTAAGCTACAGTTATCAGTCATTTTCTCTCCGCTATCCGTCAGTGCAAACTCTGACCGCCATTTTTACGCCAAAGTGCGTTAGTTTACACGCATATGCATGACATCGATAACGATTGACAATAGAGGGCACAAAATTCAAATTTACAGAAAATTCCAACACCACAGGCAATAGGCGTCAAAATTTCTGTACTTGAGTTTTTTTACCTAAAAATTTTCATAAAATGCATTCATCTAATTTCAAAACCCGGCCTTCAAGTTTTCTTTGATTTCTTTCCCTCAACTGTAAATAATAGTTTATTTGCCCGTCTCTAGCTAACTAAATAAACTATTAGAGCAAACGATAGTGACTGCGTGCGGACTGCGACTAGTTCATATGTATGTGGTTCCCAGTTAGGTAGTTGCACTGCCTGGTCATGATTACAGTTAAAAATTCATGGAAAGTTACAGTCACTCTTGGACAGATGCATTTAAAACCGTCTTGAACAAGAAACAACTCCCCCGTTCTTAGGGGAAGTGTTGAAATTATACAGGGAGACAGAGACGGGGACAAATATCTGTAAACTGTAAATGCATGCAATTGCGTACAGTTGGAAAATCCCCATGGTATATGCAAAAAAATAAAATAATGTGGTATCCCTTAGAAAAAAATGTTTTATCAAATCTCATAAAAATTCGATGACATTTGACAAGATCTTCTAAAATCTCTTCAAAAGTTGCTAAAAGTTGACAGGATTTTCGTGTCAAAAAATCGTGTCAATTTCGATCAATTTTCTGAGACTTTTTGACAAGATTTTTTTCTAATGGGTAGATACTCCTGGTAAAACTGTACATAAATAATTGTGGACGAGCAAGATGAAACTTGACTGTACAAAATGCACTGTGCACGTGAGAAAAGTGGCCATGAAAAAGAGAGAATCCTAGTCCGAGTTAATGACTTTATTATCACCCACGTAGACGCTTCTGGATAAAGTCTCCATGATCCACATATTATGATGCATCAGCTTATGTAAATATATGACACATTTCTTTTCTTTTCTTGGCTCCAGCAATATGTAGTTACACAAGTCTAATCTATTTATATGAAGGATTGTGTATTATTTATTCATGCATTTATTGACATCCACACTTTTGTCGTCTCATATATGACATTTGACTTGTTCAAGTTATTAGTTAGTTAAGTTAGTTAGGTAAAGCCTGGATAAAAACTGGAGCCTGCTCAGCCATCTTTTCCTGGAAAGCGAAATCATTCCTCTGGTTTTGAACAAGAGATCAAAAATATTATTTGGATAAGGGATAAGAAAGAGAGACTTGGTTCCAGCTTGTCTCGACTCTATTTAAATTGGGACAATCATAATAATGATCCAAACGTCAGTCTAGTTTTCATAGGTTGCATTTCTTGCATTTTTAATGGCCATTTTCTTATTTTAATTTTTGGCCTTTTCATCAGCTATTTTTTTCAAATGATGCATAGTGATTTTCAAATTACACGCCAGATGTCAGGGTGACTGCATAAACTTCTGCTTGCCCTAAAGAATATCTTTTTTCGTCATTAATGACTGATGAAATGTAATGACTCATTTATCGTTATTATTTATTTGTCTGTCGATTTGGCCATCGGCCTGTATCTACAAGTACAACAACGCTTACATTTTATAGCGCATAAATTGACAATTGTATGCCTTGTGCAGGGGCAATAACAAGGACAATGAGGTTCTACCAAGTCTTGTTTATGGCCAATGACTCATGACTCATTTAAGCGTATCAAACTTCAGCTTATACCAGCCTAACAAAAAATTTGGAAAATCTCAAGTTTATCATGAGGTTTGATGCTTTTTACGTCCCTGGTATGAAAACGCAGATTTTATTTGAGCTTTTGTATTTTTGACGCATAAAATTGTAAGATTTTTGGCCTGAGATGCATCAAAGTATCAAAAAATTTGTCTTCCGTTTTTTCTCAAGGATGAAACCAAATGCATATTATTATACTATCAATCAATATAACTGTATTTATTGATTGCTACAATTTTGATGGTCTCACACAAAAATGGAAATTTCATGAATATTTGATGAAGAATGAAAGCTTTTGATTTTCCATCAAAATTGTATAGAGGGCGTATAGTGTATAAATGTAGACATTTAGCAGTTACGGTTCACACGAATTGACTACTGAATTGCCTATTTACCCAGCATACAATGAAACCATAAACTGCCATTGTTTACAAAATAAAGGCCTCTTTATTTTTTAAATATTGTCTCCGTTCTCTGACTTGAGCACTGAACTCAATTCTTAATTCTGCCATTTAAATAATGGTACTTGCAAATACATAATCAAATGTACATTGTACATAGGATTGTCTTTTAGTTTATTGGACGTTTCTTTACTGTACATAAATCTCTTTTTTGTCTGCTTTTTAAAATAGCATTTTAATATTTAACTTTGTACAACAAATTACAATTACATATCGGTTGTATACTATGCAAAACATTACATAACATAATATTCAATAAGTATCAACCTTCTTAACTAAAATCTAAACTAAGGTTCGGTTTAATTATCTCCCGTTGGGTCTGGGGTCTTTTATTCCTTCGAGCATAAAGTCACAGGGAAGTCGCGGCATTTTGCTTGAACACCATGGCAAAATTCCCGTCTAAAATGGTGTAAAAATATGTTATTGTTAATATTTGATACACATTGCATAATTTTGCCCAAATCCCCATCATGTTTTATGAATTAGAACACTAAAGATAAAATTCTGTAAGTAAAGGTTGAGGATTGAGGAGGATTAAAGGAATAATAATGTTGGCTTACCGTACGGTACTGTCGACTGTCATGGCCCACTTTGAGCAAAATCATGAGGATAAGCAGCACTTCTACCGCGATTATAATGTACCACTTGAAATTCTGCTCGTTCTCCTCGTCCAACTCGCAAACTTTTTGCAGCTCCAACTCTTGTACCTTTGCAGCAAAAAAACAAAAAATATTATACTTATATTACTGTTTTATAAAGATAAAACTACGAAAAAACAGGGAAGAAAAAAGGAATCTTCATTATTTCTCCATAGTAAAATTTATTGCACATTCCCCAACTTTGCAATAAACGTTCCTTAATAATAAATTGTAGTAAATAAGAAAGCTTTAATCCTGTCAACTGTCAACGTCGACACTCCCCTCGCTTTTTACCTTAATGAATGGCTCCTCATTTCGGCAGAAAAGACGCTTCGCATCCGCAATTCGTTTTTGGTGCTTTGCAAGAAGAGGCTGGAAAAATATTCAAAGAATTCAAACAAAAAGTCAATAAATTGTCAACTTTATTAATATTTAAGGAGCGGAGCTCCCCACGACCATCGATCCTAAATGTATTTGAATTATTTTTGTATACCTTGACAAATTTGGCGGTATCACAGTCACACATAATAAAATTCTCTCCCAAACTAATTCTCCCATGACCCTTGACCTCACTGTCCAGAAGCACGGTCATCAGTCGATGGGTTAACTGAAAAGAGTGGGAAAAATCAATTATTTTGCATGCAGTAAAATTATTTTAAGCATCGTTTTTAAAATTGATATTTCGGAATATTATGTAAAATTTTGCATACAACGGAAATATTGTTGTGGCTCAGTCCGAGGGCATCAAAATGTCCCACAAAGCTGGTCCCCTGGACCGAGTCAATATTGTCAATGTGGTTGAACTCGGCGTCGAGGGTCCCCAAATTTTTGTATTCGGGGAGGCGAAGCTCGTCCAAATTGGTGATTTGGTTGTGGCTCACGTTGAGGACTTTGGTGTGGGGGGAGATCCGGGGGAGTCGCTTCAGTCCCCGGTTTGAGCAGTCTATTTTGAGGGTGATGGACACGTTCCTCTTGTGACTCTGGAAGCTCACTGGAAAATTGCTCCGCTGGAGAGTGTCCGTATACTGAATCGTATAAATGCTGCAGGTGCAATTTACGTCCAACTTGTTGCACTGGGCCGTTTCATCCTGCAATAAAAAAAGATCAAAAAGTTTAGCAATGAAATTTTGTTCCTTTTTTTTGAATTTTCTCCAGTAATTTTGATTTCTTTTTTTTTCTTACATGCTTCGCTCTTAAGGCACCGTAAAGCGTCAGGGGAATACTTTTCTCGGAATCAGATCGACACTCGCTCTCACTCTTCTCCGGCTCCATGAGCACCTTCTTCTCATGCCACTGGTACAGATGGGTTGCAACCCAGGGACAGGTCATGTTGTGCCGGTTGATCCACACTTTTTCCACACTGCTAAGGCTCAACAAAGACTTTGGCAGACTCCTCAGATTTTCATTGTTGGACAGATTCACCGAGGAGAGAACCCACTTCCGGTTGCCGCTAAACAACTTTTCGCTTAGACTCTCTAAACTGTTGTTGGACAGGTCAAGACGACGGAGGCGCCGCGGGAGACTCCCGAGCAGCCCCTTGTCCGTCAAATTACATCCGGTGATGGAAATGCTCTGGAGGTTAGGGAGGAAGTCGGAGACTTCGGAAAAGTCAAAGACGGCTCTGCCCTCTAGTGGATTCGTGTTGGACAAAGTTCCGTCCAGATCCAGCACCTTTTCACAGGTCACGTCCAATGCAACTGGGCTCTGTACATATAAAAAAGGAAACAAGAATAAATAAAATTTAATAGTTATTCTTGACTTTAATATCCTTGACCCGGTTAAATATTTAACATTAAAACTAGTTTAATACATATATTATGCATTTTTTCCATACTCGGCTGCTGGACTTGAAGGTCAAGTTCCCCGAAATTTCGGCGATGATTCTCCGGCTAATCGTGGCCGAAGAATTTTGCGGGGCATTCAAAACGCACTTGATCGTCCCCGCTATCGTGTGATTCGGATTGTGCGGGTGCTGACTATACTTTTCCCGGGTGCAGTGGGTCCGAAGTCCCGCCAAAACGGCGCTTTGCCAACTTTCATCACTTTTTATCACATTTACATAGTGACGACCACCGCTATTGTTGTTACTACCACTACCACCACCGTTTATATTATTATTATTGTTACTGTTGATATTGTTGTTGTTACTGTCACTTGTAAAGGTTCTCAAGAGTGGGAATGAAAAGGGGAATGCGGAGGAGTGAGAAAAGGCGGCCGAATTTCCCGGAATTAATGAGATCACAGTGAGGAGTAAAAGGAAGAAACGATGACGATGACGACTACGATGATGATGATGATGATGCCTCCTCTCATTGTCCCACTTGCCTCTATTTCCTTTGTCCTCCTCTTCCTGTTCGCACTTCCACTCGCTCTTTCCATTCAGCTCAATCCCCGCTTTTGGATGGAGGATTTGCGTAGATTGTGTGCAAAGTGGAGGATAATCGACATGAGCATTAACATGACAACGACAATGACAATCAAAATCACAAGGAAAATCCACCCGGCTGCTGCTGCTGCTCGTTGAGGACAAATCAACGGTTTTAATGGGAACACGCTCACTGATTCTGATTTCCGGGATTCTCCCTTCGTCGTTTCCCTTTAATCTATCTTTTCTCCGTCTCCTATTTCTGTTTGCTGTAGGGCCACAGTCACAATTATTATTATTTGAATGAGTCAGAGTTTCTCGTCTCAAAAAGTTTCTGAACCGACTCATTAGTTTGACTTGCTCTTCTTCTTCCGGTTCTTCTGATTCTTTTGCTTCTTCTTCTTCTTCACTAGTTTCTCCAGTCAAATTTTCCCAAAGTTGTCCAATAACTTGAAGAATGATGAACTCGTCACCATCCATCAAGGAGACACTCATGGTGTGCTCTTGAAAAATCTGTACAGTCAGCAACTCAACAAACGTCTTTGCTTCATAAGATGTAATGTAAGTATAAGTATTGGATTCTCAACACTATCAACTTTCACAACACTAAAGATACACAAAGCTCAATGTCAGTATGCATCGTAATATTATATCATAAGTATTTATACTTGTTGATTAAGTAGAGGAACATTATATAATAATTCCTTTATTAATATTCTTATTTACTCAAGATTGTATGCATAATATAGTTTTCTTCAATATATCATCATTATAATTAATAATAATGAACAGAGTTGACACTTGGCTTGCTATTGTGATTTGTGGGTGAAAAGGAGGATAGTGATAATAAGGCGCAGAATGAAGAGAAGGTGCCATCAGTGCCATTCTCCAGATCCAGAAGAGACTCTCAAGACTTTGCTTGTTGTCGTTTTCGTCGTATAAATATTTGTGCATGTATTTTGTTCATTTATTTATTTTCTTTCTTTCCTTGTAAATAATAATAATAATTTTTTATTTTTGTTTTTATCATAAGTAATAAGTACACCCTGCTAATATTTTATGATTATTTTTGTTTGTCTGTTTACTGCTTACTTACTTATTACGTAATACTTTAGGATGGTTTTTCCTACACATACACATAAATAATATTGTGTGAAGTTTATGAAGCGTCAACAAGGGTTTCAAGTTTCGAAAAAGTTCCACAAGGTCTCCTTTAATTTCACGAACAAATGCATAATATATAATATATGTAAATGTAAATTGAGAAGCTATTTTTTTTCTTACATTCTGTGTTTACTTTACTTTACTTGTACAGTGCACATTTTGCTTTTCTGTGACGGATTTGATTGGTTTTCGTAACTGATTTTTTCATTCGAATTAAAATTGTCCCTTGTAAAAAGGTTCAAGTTTCACTGGAAATTTGGTGAATTTTGTGCAAAAAATTATCATATCAGATTTGCAGATTGTATAGGTCGCACTAATGTAATACAGGTTGTGTATTATGTATTTATCATTTGTGATCTTTTTTTATACTCTTTTTGCTCCTTGTTATGTTGTGCTTCCTCTTATTCGCGAGTAAGCTGCACAATGGACAATTTTACTACACTGAGGATTTTTTCGAGACAATTTTTATTCTTTGCGTGTACAAATTACGCATAATGTACATAATACATACATTTTTCTACATTAATATTAAATTGCTCTCAAGTCGGGCTCAGAAAATCTTGAGAATTGCACAGGCAGGGAAGAGCTGTTTGTATTTTGTATGATGTGCTGTTGCTATATGAGAGGGGAAGGAAAAGAGTGAGCTGACGAGTTTTTCAAGTGCTTCTCCATTTCATTTCATGTCATTGCATCTCGCTTCCGCAGAGGAAAATAAAATGTGTTCCTATGCATGTACTTCAAGTTTACTTCAGCAGCACGTCGTGAATACAAATAATATTATAATATACACCGTGTTCACTTTATTATATTATACTATGCACTGCTTATGTAATAAGATGATGAACAAAAATTCTGAGTTTGAAGTTGAAATTGAAATTCAAGTGCAAGTTGAGTCAACTTGCTTGAGGAGAGAGGAATTAATGCAGCTAAATTTTGACATAGACACGAGCTACGAGTTACACAGACACAGACGAGATCCAAGACACACAACTTGTCGAGTTAGACATTTATTACACAATATGCGTCACATCATCATCTTCCCACCTCAATCATGTAGTCTCAGCAGTATTATTCAAGATTCAAGTCATTCATTATTTTTGACAAAATGGAGTATGTATATAATATACTCGTACACACTACACACAAACTAGACAAGTTGTCCCGGCAGCCTAAATTTGTCCATGGAGGCGACGAACGGGGAAATACTGACAAATTGGATGACAAGAGGGATTTCACTGCATGATGTCTCCTGCCTTCCTTTTCTTTTCACCAGATTTTTTACTTACTTTTCAGGATTTTGCAAATGAAGCAAACTTTTTTTCGCTGTATGTTTGCTGGACACGAAAAAATGAAACGCAAAAAGAATAAAAGAAAAGGAATCGTCGTCGTCGCCGTCATTAAGTTGTACACGGTAAAAATCTGCCGAGTTTTTTTTTCTTTGTCTGTCACTCCTTATTCAGTTTTCAGGAAAATGCACAACACAAAAAAACTTGCACAATGCTGGTCCCCAAAGTTTAACTTTCAACGTTTTTCTTTTTACTCGTGCTCATATTATGTAAATTTTTAGCTTCATCTTCCTGAGCTCCAAATTTTTTGCAGGTGAAGCAGGACACAGAGAAACTGTGGAACAAAGAAAAACATGAAAAGGGAATTAAGTATCATGATATTGTGTATTGTATAAATTTTTTTTGCATAACTGTATAGCTAAGTATTTACTATTGCATTTTACATAATCTGAAGAAAAGTTACTTTTTATCATCAAAAAGGTTTTGTTATAATATAATACAGCTCTAGGTATTTTATTACTAGAGTTACTGCTAATTTTAAATAATAAAAATGGAAATGCAGAGTGCAGTCCACAGAGAAAATTGTGGTTTTCTCCTATGTACAAAAGGTAGTTCAAATTATTTTATTACACGTTTGAACTTGCCACTTATGTCACTATCAGTTGTGTTTGTTCTTGCCAAGTT
>JAQIVE010004655.1:0-14201 GCA_034698285.1 Sminthurinus bimaculatus | reverse complement strand
CGAATTTTTCGGCTTTGAATTCGGCCGAATCCGGCACTGAGAATTCGTCAAAGAACTCACCCGAATTTTTCGGCTTTTAATTCGGCCGAATCCGGCCGATTGACAGCCGTATATTTCTTGCCCAAATTTTCCAGCCCCGAATTCGGCCGGATTTGGCCGAAAAAGTGGCCGAAAAAAATTTGGCAATATAGCCCAACCGAATTCGGCGGGAAATTTTGGTACGGGATTGCATGTGCGATGCGCATACTTTCTATGGTTCACATTTCGATTACACAGTTTGAGCATTTACGGTACGCATATTATGCACGAATTTAATTTATAAGCCCATATTTTAGCATTTAGCAGAATTGTAAAGGATATTTCTAGTCTCAATATGATGAAGGCTGCTGGTATGGCAATTCGGCATTTTTGGGAAAGATCCAGTGTCGCCATCAAAAAGGGGTCAAGGGTTACAGCTACTGTTACAAATCACAACAAAATAAAATTTTTATGGGCGGCGCTGTTCAACATTGGATTTTTCATAGGTCTGATTCCATTCCGATTCATATTTGAGCCGAGAACCCAAAGATGGCGCAAGGTGACGCACCCAGCTCAAAAGGTTGACCTCAGACCGCAATATAACTATTAAATTAATTTTTATCATCCGACAACAAATTAATTCATTTGGCACTGTCACTCGTTGTTCAAGCAGGCAGTTTGCAAGCTTCTCATGATCTTTTACGTGCTTCGCTGCATTTTCTTCGTCGCCAAGGTGCAAAATCAGCCCAAGGATCTTTCGAGCTACTTTGGGCAGTCGGAGTACTTTAGTCATCTCCTCTTTCAGTTCGTCGTCATCCACGCCTTTTGGAAGTGTAGTCACAAGTTTGAAATTATCTTTTGTGGCACTACCCAAGTTTGCTGCAAAAAGTTGGAAAAATTTCCAGGGCAAGATGATCAAAAATTGCAGACACTGGAACAGGTAACATTTTGTTACAACATCCTTTATTATGACTTTTGATTGACTTTGTTCCGTAGTTGGATTCACTCTCGATTCTCTTTGTATAGACGCCGAATTTGAGGGCCAAGACGGCAGCCATTTTTCTCTGGTTGTTGTTCGCGGCCTATTGCGACGTTTTGTTTCAGTTGTCCCTAGACTCCTGGAGTGTTTCCCAGTTTTGGGCGATGATAAAGCAGGAAGGACGTCAAACTTTTCCCTGGCTGCTCCATAAGGAATCTTCCACCATCTTGGAAATTGCAACGGTGACAATGTTCGTTGTTGACTTCTTCTTTGAATTTTTCATCGTGTTCGCAGACGCCTTCTCCATCTTTGCCGTGCTCGTTTTGTGGAGTCTCGTCCAGGATTTCGTCCCGCTTTTACATCTAGATTTTGTTTCAATACAATCCAGTTCATCTCAGAGCTGTCAACAATGCTCTTGCTCTTGCAGCAACACCGTTGCGACGACAATACCATCGGAGTATCCTGCAGATGCCCAGACTGTACTATTGTGCTATACATACAATTTCTGCAGTTGCAAAATTTGACAAAAAGGAAACAATCATTTTTTTATTTTGTAGGTATTGAAAAAATATGGCGAGTTAAAGACTCAAGTATGGCAGATTAATGACGCCCTCGGTCCTTTCCTGTTCATGTACTTCTTGGGCAGCTTGGTGTTTTTCCCCACGGACCTCATCGTCGCTTTTGAGCATCCAGACTTTGGGCGTCGATTTGAGAGCGTCTACTTCATCCTGATGTGCTTTGGCACCATGTGCATTGCCGCTGAGGCTCGACAAAGGGTACTTACGTAATATTATATGTCTTATTATGCATATATGGAAATAGTTGAAATTTTCCGACACTTTCAATGGCTGTATTATATAGTAGCTTCTATATCCACTTCTCCTGTTTTGTTACAGGCGATGGGTATTCGACGTTGGATTTATCAAGAGGAGATTCATGGTCAAATTCCAACGGAAAAATTGCCCGTAATTTTGCAGGAGCTCTGTGACGACGGAGAGGCCATTGGACTCTCAGCTAGCGGAGTATTTCAAATAAGCTACGTTTTTGTGGGCACTGTAAGTTGTCAACTTTGAAGCTATCTACTAATCAAAATCTAATCATAAGAATTGTATTATGCATTTTTGATGAATAAGTTTTAAATGAAATTAACCCTTAGAAAAAAATCTTACCAAAATCTCACGAAAATTTGATGAGGTTTGACGAAATTGAACCTTTTTTCATGAGGTTTCCATAGTATTTTATCAAAATCTCATCAACTTTTGATCGAAATTGATTTTTGACCAAAATTTTGTGAAATTTTTGGACAAGATTTTTTCCTAGGGGAACATTAAAATATTGTGTACTATTTTTTGTAGTGTGCAAGTTTGGTGATTTCCTACGGAATGCTTCGAGCTCAAATCCAGGGCAGCCAAACAAACTGCCAAACTTGACTGACTCTTACTCCGGTTACAAAATTTCTCAAGCCAGTCTCGGGTTCAGATTTTTTTTCAAATTCGATTGATTTATTTTACTCGATTGCAATTAAAGAAAAACATTAAAATGAAGATACTTGAAGAACTTCAAAATAAAAGTTTAAGGTATGAGTTGAGTCTCCCAAATGGATTTGTTTTCGGGGTCGTTGCTGCACTGACCCCCAATAACATGAGGCTTGTAAAGGTCTGGGTTGTCCTTGAGCCACTTCATGCGGTCATCGCAAACGAGGGCCGAACATCCCCTCACATCAATTTTATTTTCCGGGTGGCCCAGCAGAAAAGCTTTAAAAGTTTCCTCTCCGAGGTAGTCAAGGCAGAAATCGATTTGAATCGGCCTGGAGTTAATAATATTACCAGCGTTTTTAAAATCTGCATTGCTAATAATACTAATAGAGTCTAAATTTATTCCGATCGGCGTGTTGAGCCATTGCGGTGGGGACTCGTCAAAGAGAAAAGCGTCCTCTCCAAGAGTGAAGCCAGTCCTGTGAAAACTTAGATACTGCAGATTAACATTTCGTTTGAATTGTCCTCCCTGTATCACGCTTTTGCTGGGAGACTGGGAGTTTTGGAATAAAAAGCCCCAGAGGTTGGTGAAGGCGGAAAGTCCTGGAAGAAACTCAATGTCACCACTGCCGTCCCCCACGGGGTACTGCCCGCCATGCATATTGTGGGCATCAAAAAACAGGCCTAACATGGACACATCGAAATATTTGAGGGCGTCCCCGAAACCTTGATCAGTAAGAGCCCCATAGTCTTGAGAGCAACGAAATTCAAGTACCATGACCTTTATTGACCTTGCATTTCCGCCAGTAGAGGCAGGTGGCCCGACGATAGAGGTCAAATGAAGATCATTATAAAAATGTAGACCTTCAGTCAGTTCGAGGTGCATAAATGGGGTCAAGTCCAATTGAGTAATGAGACCGTTGCCAACTTCCATTCTATGGAATTTCAGGGTTTGACCCGGGGTCAGCCCGTTGCTACTCCGCAGCTGGATAAAAAGGTTGACCAGGGTATTTTGAGTCACGTCGGCCCCGTTACAGTATACACTCACTGTATAATCTGTGTTGTAGACACAGACGCATGGGAGGATAGAACCAACGTCCGGGCACACAATGTCTAAAATTAAAGGTTCAAAGTTGTCGTAAAAATCAGCATTTTTCAAAATATTTCCTGAGATTTTTCGCTTTAAAAATAACCGAGAATAATTTGAGCTCACCCCATGTCGCTGGTTCTCTTTTCGTTCGGTTCTTTGTAAAATCGGTCCGGGAAGCTTCTGCTCCGAAATGCTGTACAAATTGTTTGTGTACTGTCGAATTTGTGCGCAAAAACCCGTGCGAAAAATTTTGACCTGTCACAAAAAAGAGGACGAAAATTTGAAGTCAGATTTTGAAAGTGCCTTAATTTTTTTTAATACTTTTAGTTTAGTGTTTTCAACCTTGTGCAAAATTAATGACAGTAAGTATTAAATAAAGAGCGCAGTAAAATCCTGTAGAGTTCTTCATCATTAAATGAAAGCAGGGGACCTTGAATTTGCAATTGAATCAAATCGGAATGTATGTTAATGAAAAATATCAGCCGCTTTATATATCAACCATTTGTATCTAATTATTATCATTGGCGGATATAAGCGATATAAATTCAGTAGCGTTGCTAAAACCGCAACAAAGTTCCGAGGAATGATTTAATAATTTTTTGTGGTTTTAAGGTGCATCTGTAGTTGCGGTGATTCACGAGAACTCGTAACTTTTAGCTTTACTGCTATTATAACTTTACTACAATTACGTTGTGTTTCAAATGAAATGATGCAAAAATGGCGGTGTAAAAGCCGAGATTGAAAAAACAAATTCTCAGAAACCTGCAAATTATCGATAAATTTTTTGACGTCCATCAATTATTGCGAAATTTCTGATGCATACATATTATCCACTTTTTTGCAACGACGATGATCATGAAAATGTTTTTGAATGTAAAATACGTTTAAACTCGGTAAATTCTGCGACTTCTTTCATAACATTTGATAGGATCCTGTCATAAGAGGATACTTATGTCACAAGTCCTTACATAATACGAAAAGTATCCGAGAAACACGCCCTTCGGGTCTAATGGAAACTTAATATTGATGGTCATGAGTGTTCAAGAAATGTTCTGTGAGTGGGTTCAAACAAGGCTTATCTGATGAGAACCGGAACGGAACCAGGCATGTAATAAAGTACCTTACTGGAATGATTGACAAGGAGGTTGTGGTCATAATATAACACTGCGACAGTTTACTCGAGCAATCGTTTACGTAACTGCTTTTAATGAAAATTAAAGTACGATGTACGCTAAAACGGGAATAATACTGTGTGCTGTACAAGAAATACTGTATTTTATAGGAATGTGATACAGAGGTACAGGGTACATGTTACGTAAACGACTTTATGTAAGAGCTTATTATGAAAGTTACTGCTGTGTATGCCCATGAACAAAACGCCCTTTGCTTTTAATTAAAACTTTACTGTTCCTGCGTTGACGACCATTGAAAATTCATGACTGTATGCCCTAAAAAGAACCGATGTTGGATTCGGTTTGGCTAAACTACGGCATTTTTGTCAAGGGTATTCAGAAGTAATTGTAGAGTGTACAATGTACAACTACAAAAAATGTAATCGTTATAAAACTTGATTTGTTAACTTTAATTCCAAATTACCAGCTCAAAAATTTGCAACCTTCCATACACACAAAAAGGTTACAAGGCATTTACAGCGCTTTGTTTTCCGTCCGAATACCGGAGGTTTGACGGTAATCGGAGGAAAAACCTACGCATCCAGACTTGCTTTATAGCCAGAGCTAAACCAGCAGTAAAGTTTTACTGTTTCTTTTACATAACGTTTTGCGCGTTACATAAACAGCTCCGAAAAACGAAACTTACGTAAGTGAAAACCCACGCTTAATATGGGGCTGGTCACCAAAACGGCACAATTTTTCAGAACAACAGATTGCCTAATTAATTTTTCTGATAATCAACTAGCTTTTCAATGCATCAAGCAATTATTTTTTCATCTCTTAAAATTCTAAAGACAAAGTTGTTAGAAGCAGCTCTTTCATAGCTCACAGCGGTTTTAACAGCAATATCTTTTAAAAATTAGTTTTGACTAAAAAACGTCGATACTTTCTGACCAGTCTTGCCACAGGTCTAAATCTTACGCAACCTTCTCCGGAGTTTGACATTGAAATACATTTGGTCCTTTGTTCGTATACTTTGAGAACTTTCTCCGTTCAGTCGAGTTTCACTGGTAATCGTCGAAACACTTGGACAGTTTTTCTCTTCATTTACAATATCGTAAACTTTACATGTACTAAGAGCGATGGGTACAAATGACAATTTTTACAGTAGGTATTTGTAATATTTTAGTATAAAAAATGAGAGCACGGTGTCGTCGTCGAAAGCGTAAAAATCAAAAGCCCAAACTTCGAACAAGAAAAGAAGAAGATGGCCAAGAAGCTACGAATGAAAATTCCGACTCTTCAAGTAAAACACCAAATGTCAGCAGACAACAATGCAAAATTACCAATGCAAAATTTCCAACGGTCGAAATTATCTTAGAGGAAGAAAAAGACGAAGACAAAGATGGGACGAATGGTCAAGAACCGAACAATGAGTATGAGGATCCTTCTACTACCATGAAATACAACTACTGGGGTCTCTATTTATTGGCCTGTTTAACTGTTATTCCAGCTTCTTACAAATTGCCGCGATCGAAATCAACGCCAGGACAAGACATGAACATGCTTGCAGGACAACTGAAAAGGTGGGACATGTACACATGGGCTCCGAGACCTGTCATCTTTTGGTGCTGGACGACCTTTGTCACATTCCGAACCTTCTCGCTCATACAGGCAACAGTTTTCTTTGCGGTCCAAATCACCAATGACAGTAACGAGAGCGATGAGCAAACGGGAGGAGTATCAAATTTAAAACTTTATGAACTGTTTATCACAATCATGTTGACAGGTCTCATCTTACTCGTTCAGTCCTTGGATTTGGCCGTGGTCGTCTTTGGCGATGCAGATGTGATTGTCTTGGTCTACAATTTTTCAATCCAATTAGGTGGTGGTAAGTATCTATGCATGGTAGAAAATTAAGAAACAAAATCCGACAAAATATTTAATTTCAACCAGCCAATTATTGTTGTTTCTAAATTTTTGAAACAGAAATATTTTCCGATGGGCTCAGAAAAAGTATTCGATTGACGTCAAAAGAAGTGTTGATAAAGTACCTTCCGTTCCTCATCTACATTGTCCTGATCAGTGTGTTTCCTTTAATGGCCACCCTCTTTCCACACTCCCCTCTCCTCATGAGCTCATACATGGTGGACAACGTCAGTTTTCATTTTGACTCTTCGATAACACTGGCACTGATTTCCGAGAAAATTCTGGACCAATTTGGCTACATCCTTACATACCTTGCCATCACCGTCCTGGACGTTGCCTTCTTTTTTGTCCCACTCTCCCTGGTCTACTTCACTCTGCTCAAAGTAGTCTTTGTCATAGAGAGGATGAAACGACAAACCAACTATTTATGCGACTGTTTGCGGTAAAAATTAATTTTCAAAATGTATAATAAATAAATGGTCGTATTTTATATTTTACAATGTGTAAATTAACTTGTACAGCATATCTTTTGCACAAATAAATCTGTAGGTCAAACATGGAAATTGGTGCTCGATTGGCAATGACGATAAAAAAATTACAGGAGATGAAACTGATGCTGATTTTGTTCAACAAAACCATCGCGATTGTTGTCTACACTATGAAGTTTATGGCCCTGACTGTGTCGATAATCGGTGGGTTCGGCTTTCTCAAGGTCGTCGACTCTAATTTGGTATTCTCCGTGATTTTCCTCGTGTTTTTCGGGGAGGGCATTTTCGTTCAAAGTTTCCTCTTTGACTCTGCCTACACAATCGGCGAGGATTTGGAGGCCCTGAAACACGAAGTTCTTTATTTGGCGGGGAAGGAGCTTCATGTGGGTAAACGTCACCCGATTCGTCGAGAAATAGAGCAGCGGATTTATTCCATTCAGGAATCCGGTATCAAATGTGGCTTCGATTTGATGGAGCGGGAGTCTACTTTAATTTTTGTTGATTTTGTGGTGGAACAAATCGTGGACCTTTTAATTAGCTTTTAAGCACATAGTTACTGAAAACAATTTTGAAGCATTATTTAATAGGTCCATTTACTTAAGCTATTAGTTGCACATACTTCGAATAAATGAAAAGGTTACAAGTTACAAAAATAAAAGATGCTTATTTGCTTGCAACTCTGGGCAAAAGAGCCTTTTGCAACGCGAAATAGTGTCGTGCAAAACTTTTCATCTATGCATATAAATTGCCATGCATTCTGCACACATCTAATTCCATTAGAGAGGAAGTGCATGCACGCCATTCCTCTCCAATGGAATTAGAGATGAATGTAAAATATATACATTATACATATGCGTGCATTTCACAGTATGCAGGCATGCATGTCTTTTAATTTTCCATACTAATCCATTAACACCTAGAATTAATAGACAAGCAACATGAAAATATTGGATTATGGATTGGTAAAAACGGGGACAACAACAACCTGCGCAAAAAATGTTCCCTAATTTTTATTCTGCATAAATTCCGCAATGACATTTGGAAAAAGTAGCCGACTGAAGACTGAACTTTGCAAACGACTCGCGTTTTTTCTTTAATTTTTACTCACCGATATTGGAATTTTTTAGTGTCTCTAAAATCAGCATCCCCATTAAAATGTTGAGTGACTACCGAGCAAATGTCTGGATAAGATTTCAAAGGTGGAAAAATGTTGTAAGGAGGAGGAATTTCAGGAACGCGGAGGTAATCCACATTTGGGCGGCGTTATTCAACATTGGTTTTGCTCTTTGTTTGATTCCATATCGATTTCGTTTTAACCCCAATTGTAGAAAATGGGAGAAGGTGACGCAGCCGCTTCAACGGGTTAGCTATATTATAGAAAAAATATGGGGACACTTTTGGTTAAATTTTGCACTGATAATGAATGAGTGTGTACTTTGACCTTTGATAGATAATTTGCTGGTCCACTTTGGTTGTCCACGGTCTCCGTTGTTTCTTCTTCCTGGTCAGATTCCAAACCTACAACAATGAGCTGTCCACCTATTTCCATCAGGCAGAGCGAATCAGCATGATGATCTACCAACTTGTGTTTATACACGTGTTTTGGATCAAAAGCTCCAGATTTGACCGGGTATTCCAGCAGTTTGGAGAATTGGATGATACAATTACAGATCCAAATCCAGGCAGGGCCTTTAAGGAGGACCGAAGTCAACCAGCAACATTTCAACCAGCGTCTCCAGCAGGGGTATTTAAATTAATCTTTTTACTCTTAATATTTTCATGGAGGTGAATAAATAGATAAAAAAAGGTGAATTTCTTGAGGGTCAATTTCTTGTTGATTTTTTGGACAATGAGCTAGACCAGCATCCGATTGAAGACGGGACTCGTTTTCATTTGGATCTTCTCCATTTCCTACATGGATATTTTCAGACCGCACCCTGAATTTTGGAGCTGGCGTCAAGTTTATGATGATAAAGAAAGGGAGCTGCTACAACTGTTTCCATCGCTGAACACAAATTTTAAGGATTTGCATAGTTGGCTGCCTCCCACCGTAGTTGTGACTAAGATCTTTGTCTACTTTTTCTTTGAATTCTTCCCGATTTTCGGGGACCACTTTTCCATTTTGTCAGCTCTGTTACTATGGAATTTGGTTCGGGATTTTACAGCTAGACTCCAGGAGGATGACACCACCTATCGGAGATTCAGTGTAGAAAGTGGAACGTCCTGCTGCCCAAGTCGCTCCAGAGAAATCGATGCAGTAAACAATGTTACGAATTAAAAATATGATGTGTGTTTACTGTTTACTTGCGTATAGATATACTATGTTACAATCGATAATAATTATATGCTACATGTTTTCATGAATTAGATTTTGCAGAGTCATCAGGAGTTAAAAAGGAAAATGCGAGGCGTAAACGAGGCATTGGGACTCTTCACTTTTATGTACTTTTAAATATCCAAGAATGAAAAAACTATTTAATATGCAGATGTAAAAACTGCAACGTAGGTATCAGAATATTATTATAATAAAGTGCCATGGTTTTTTCAAAGGTACTTTGTCGGTAGTTTGCCCTCCTTCCCCATTGACTTTATGGTCGTTTTATCCGAAGGGCATACTTTCGGTCGCCTCAAAAGTCTGTACTTTGTCCTCATATTCTTAACGGCCACCACTGTAGCCTCCCATGCTCATCAAAAGGTCTCATTGAGTTTTTTTCCTATTTTTTTTACTACGTAAATTGCTGGTTTTGTATGAGAAAACTAAAGGTTCACTAGACATATTTTTACGCCGGACGACTATGGCCGTATAAAAATGCACAATATTATGTATTATTATTATTAGGCTCTGGGAATCCGGCCCTGGATTTACCAATATCACGTTTATCGTCACATCCCAGCGGAAAAGCTGTCAGTAACGTTACAGGAAGTCTGCGATGACGGCGAAGCGGTGGCACTCACGGCTGGCGGGATTTTCAACATAACCTACGTCTTTCTGGGAACTGTAATTTTAAACACTTTACCTAGAAATTAAAACTGACCCTTGGAAAAACATTTGATAAGATTTTCATGATATTTCATCAAAATCTCATCAAAAGTTGATCAAAATTGATAAGATTTTCGACCAAAATCGTGTCAAAGTTTCAAGACATGTTTTGATAAGATTTTTTTCTAAGGGATGACTCCATTTAGCACTTTATGTCCTTCAATAATAATGATAATAAAATGTGCATGTGGAATTTCGAAATTAAGATTGTTTTAAATTATTCTTTTCAGAGGTTAGAATTCAGACACGCAAAAATACGATAATTTTTGATGCGTGCAAATATAAAATGTATATACACATTATTTACTTTGAATAGATTTTTTTCTCGTCTCTGTTTTTGTATTTTGCACATTTTCTACAGTGCACAACCAATTGTTTTGTGCACTATACGTTTGATTGTAAATTATAGTTTGCATGATGCACAAAAATTAGATATGCTATTATGTATATATGAGTTGATGCAGATCTCACCTATTTTTTCAGAAAATAGGTTTAAAAACCACAAAAAATTTAAAATGTGAGAGATTTTCTACAATTATGAACGCCTGTCGAACTTTTAGTTGAACGATTCTGAGCTTGGATTTTGGATTGGTTTTATGCTCCATGTTTACAATACAGTGTGGCAAGAATATTATATATCACAGTTCATCGAAACATGTCTTATAATTTCAATATGGTTTCATCCCTTGATCGAATTTGACCGCCCTGCACCATACATATGTACATCCATAATATAAAGGTTTCGGTACAATACCAATCTTAATCGGTTTTTTTCCGCAAGTCTCAACTAATTAGCATCTCGAAAGAATCACTCTAGATAATGTCGTGTTTTTAATATCAAAAGTTAACATGGCGGATTTTTAACTTTCAACTTGCAACTGTCTCTTCATTTAATTAGCATGGATAGTGGACCTCGGAGGCATCTTCCCGCGGTGTAAATGTCTGCTTGAATATTTTCTGAGAAATTTGACTAAAAAATTCTTGAAAGTACCCCGGATGCCATTTAAGATTATGCTGAGCCTTTTTATAATAAAGTTTGTAGTTCTATAGTTACAAGGTACAAGGCCTGCTACCATCATGGCATTATACAGAACATTTGTCCCCAACTACGGATATCTATACTATACATGTGTGTGTGTATGAGTGTATGATGTATGCATTGGCTGTTCGTGAGTTCTGAGTTTGTAGTTGAGAAAGAAAGGGCCAATAACAAAATACCAATTCAGAGCCCGCGGGGCCCCAGAGGATTTCCGTAGCGTATAAAAAGTAATAAGCTGAGAGAGGAAGGAAAGGCAGGACGAGAAAAAAATGAGAAGAAAACTAGATGGATATGTATGTACATACGTGTATAATACATAATAAGATGAAGATGAAGGAAAAGTATAGAGAGAATAAAAACGTAGAGAGTAAAAGAGAGAAACGTGTAATATAATATATGTAATATGCAGACGATAGAGGAAATAATGTTGTATAGAGTATAGATCTCCTCAATAAACTTTTCCGATCCGATGCGATGAGAGTTTGAATTCTTTCCATCTCCCATCTCTCCCATATATTTTCCCATGTAGTTGTGTGTGTGTATGTATGTATGTATGTATGGGGGAGTTTACTAGTTTGCCAGAAATTTCAACTCCAAACCAAAGTTCGATCCACAATTTTTTTCCTATACGTCTTGATCTTGTACATACACTGAGCCGCTATAGTAACAAAGATACCACTAAAATACACACAATCTTACTACAAAGTATTTTGGAAGGTCTACAAGATACTACACCACACACACACACACACACACAAGAAAAGAAAGGCGGAAGATAAGAGAAAGTTTTCACATACAAAGAAGAAAGGAAAGCCTTGCTCATCTTGGTCTCCTTTTTCTTCTTCCTGCTCATCTCATCGGGCTCTATCTCTTCCACTAGTTTAACATAACATGGCAGAGAAAGAACGAGGATTCCATTGTGTGTGTGTGTGCCCATGTACACATATTATACAATATACTGCAATAGTTGCAGATGAGCTTACACAAACTTATCTTTTGGGTGAGGAGTACGATGAGTACATCAGCCAAATTCGAATTTGTGGATACATAAGCATATACTTAAACTATGGACTAATACAGACGGACGTTAACATCTCACTCTTCCTTCATCTCTCTTTGTAATAGCAACAACAACAACATCATCATCATTCGCTATATTTAATATATCCTTATCCTTACACACACACACACACAAGAGAACCTTAAAGACATTGTTGTCCTTTATTATGGTTTTTGTGTGTACGTATGTATCTAGATTCCAGATCATACCTACACAATAGAGCAAACTCCCATCCAAAATCCAAGTAAATAACTGGTACTGTACAACAATACAAGTTCATATTATATGTATAGTAACAGTGCAGTCAGCTTTTCAAATAATCAGGAAATAAACAGAAAAGAAACGAGGGAGATGGTAGAAATACAGATAATATATATATACTTAAAAGCTAAGTATCTACCCGGAAAATGTTCTTTGTGTGAACACACAAAGATAGTCTTGAAAGTCGAAATGGGGAGACGGTGGAGTAGGAGGAGAACAATGAGGTAGAACAAGAGCTAGAAGCATTTCTGATTAAATCGGAATATTATGCGGAATGATGACCATTACAAAACAAACAACCGTGTTTGAAAATCATAATACTTTGACTTTGTTTACAGGGGAAACAGGAAAGGAAAATAGAGAAAGGTTTTGCTTTTATTGCATGATGTTTTATATTCGTTTCTTTACTTTGCTTGTTACATAACTGTGTAAGTACTGTGTATATATTGTGAAATATAACATGTATATAATCACATGAAATAATTTGCAGACATTATCGAACTGCTCTAATTATTAACTAAACCAAAGAGGAAATGCGATCTTGTTTTTGTGTACTTCCTCTCCACAAGAATATTAATGAGGAAAATAACAACGGTTTTTGCAATTAGTCACCAATTTTACTATCTAGATTACTTGAACCTGCATGAAGTATGCATATGAACCAAAATCTACCTGCTAAAACGGTATACATATAGATACATTATAAGTGTGCAAAAAGGTGCCGATCACAATACTTTTTCAATATTGCTATGTATGTATATGAGTATTAAAAGTAAGTTAGTCACTGTAATGTTTGGTATGACATGGTATGGTGAATGGTAATAATTATTACAATGTTACTTACTATATTGTTGGTAAAATGCACTCTGTACCAACTAAATCTACCAAATCATATTGCTCGGTTACTATGCATGCTGACGATCATTTTTGTGTCCGACTCACACCTGTAAGAATTTTTCAAATCAGTTTTACACACAATCAGGCTAATTCTCATCAAATAAAATACTCATTTAGACATTCACAATCAAATTAAACTATACTAGAATTTAGAGTTTATGATCCCACAGATTATAAATAGGTATGGAGTAAAATCCGATCGACCATTTAAAACATGTTTACTGTTTACTTAAATACACAACATCTACTTGAATATAAGTCGGATGTTTACATTTTAAGTATGCAAGTTCACACAAAACCTAAACTGTGATTGCCTATTCATAATAATACATAGTATGTTTGATTTTCTTTCCACGTTATTATTTTGCATATGTTCGGTTACATTATTATTGTTACTTTTACTGTGTTACTATATTATATAATATTATGATTCTTAGAAAGACCGATACTATATATATATATGTTATAAAAGAATGCATTTTAGTTTATAATGTCAAATGTATTATAGAAAAAGAGAGGAGTCTAACTCTAAGTCTGACTCTCTCTGGTCTTGTGATCTCAATGTTGATGGTGTTATATTATTACTGGTAATGGTTATGAGATTGAATATGATGATGATGATGTCGATGACTGTAGGCCAACTTAGACTTTAGATGAAACTATGCAAAATAACATAATTATCATTACTATTAACTGTGGTTATAATATCATAGATTTAGTTTCCTAAATGTGTAATATTTGAATACATATTATAGCATACTGATATAAATCATTAGTATTCTAGAGTAATCTTATCGTATGTGTGGAATGAAC
>JAQIVE010004654.1:0-14205 GCA_034698285.1 Sminthurinus bimaculatus | reverse complement strand
CTGACTGCCGCGAGCGCCTCACCCATGGGCAAACTTGTGAACAGGGACTTAACATCGAAAGATACCAGCTTCGTACCAGGAGGAAGCGGTGTGCTCTTCAATTTCTGGACAAAGTCGGCAGTATTTGTACATATGTTGGTACTGTGTTAAAAGAACGATGCTTTAACTTTTGAGACTTTGAGTTAAAACCAACTTCGTTTTCATTATCCTCAACATGCTAATGTAAATATGTTCATTCGTACAAAAGTCGTTGTACTTTTCCTCCCATTCAACATTGAATTCACAAACTACATCGTCATTCGAAAGTTTTATCTGTAGATTTGCTCTTCAGCTCTAATTGTCAAGTTTTTCCACACATTTTTGTATTTATTCTATTCCACTGCCTGTGGATTGCGAATGTAGGACAACCGCAAATCGTTCTCCTCTTTTTTGACATCCACTTTTCTATTTTCCCTGGTTCTCTTCCACTTGATCTTTCAGCCAAAGAGTTGGTGTTGGAGTCGCGTAGTTCGATAACTTTTCTATTAATTATTAAAACCATTCGAATCGGATTGGATGGAGGGACGAGGCAGCACAGAGAAAGTTGACAGTCACTCACTTCACTCTCCTTTCAACTCGACTCGACTATAGCCTGTATTGTCGTCTCTCAACAAATCCAGCTTTAATCCTTATCCCTTCAACAACTCGACTGACGTCGACATCATTGAAATTGGGATTGCATCAGCAATACAACCCGGAGAAAATAAACAAATATCTGTAGAGAATACGGAGCCTTTTTATTTTTTTTATTTTTGTGTATGTACCCTGGTTCTTCTCAAGCTGGGGCTGTGGTTGTTGGTTCTTGTTGCCTGTCGGCGAAAAGCAGGAATGTATGTACGTGAATATTGAGGTATTAAGAGAAAGGCTAAGGATGAGATGAAAAGGGAAATCTGTAGATGTGCAGTAATGCACAATACGTGTACTGTAATACAATTTCATGGAACTACTTGGCGTTTATGCAGTGCATATTGTTCAACTGGCCTCGTTTCATTTTATGCTGCCATGTCCTCAGGCATTTAGCACATTTGTGCTCGTATTCGTATTCGCATCCGTATGCTGTTTTGCGTGTTTCTTCGTATGTACGGGTATATTCCCCTCTTTGAATTTTGCCAGTTGTGTTGGTATTTCACCGTGTAAGTTGAATTTGGATTTCAAAGTCGAGGCCGCGTTGCGATGCATATCTCAGGGATTTTGGTCTCGAAAATTACGTATAGTAAGGCGGATTCCTTTTGAAATTGTGGAGGGATCATCCTTTGGTGAAGCTCTAAGTAGGCAAGCCTAGAGAGTCAGTCATACAGCTTTCATCCGTCCATTCAATCTAGTTATTCCTTCGTTTTGTACTTTTGCTTTCTCTCTTATTTTCACTTTCGTCTTTATGGGTCTCGGAAATCCCCAGACTCAGTTACAGTGTGTGACTATGCGTCACATTACTGACGCATTAGAGCTTACAGTGTGGCTTCTAATGCGTTGTAATAAGGTGAAGAGTATCAAGAAAATGTATTGAAATGGAAAATATCCAAATCCAAAAGGGGACATGCGGGTGCAACTTGTTTTTACTCTGATGAGCTCTCTAACAGAGTAGGTGGCTTTGAGTGCTGATTATTTGATGTTATATGCGAGTAGCTGGAGAAGGGGAGTTGATGTCGTGATCAAATTTATGTGTCGAAAGTCCAATGTGCATCATTTATGAAGGCAAGTAGGGTCTGTGTTTTGTAAAATTCATCATTAGATAAGGCCACGAGTACTACTTTTTCAACATTCAGTATGAGAGTATGCAAATATATGGCGTACAGCAAATAGTTGCGATTTTTGAATCGGGCAAGTATCGTCTCTTACCTGACAATTTGAAAGCACACGAATATTTTCTGTATTACAAAGTACAAATATTCTCGTAAAGTTTCGGTCCCTGTAGATATGTTTGATTCTGGCATGAAAAAGATGGGAGGAAAATGAGAAAATCTCCAGTGAAATGGATTACATTTTAAGCTTCTCTCACATATTTATCATTGTCAGTTCATTCTTCCTCTCTCAATTTTTCCCTGCCTCAACTCCTCAAGTCGAATCTACATATCTTGGAGTCTCCAGTGAGGAGGAGGCAGACAGAAGAAGTCTCGAGCCTTCCTATTCTCAAGGCTAATGTTTGAGATGTGATGTACAAGGAGAAGCGGAAGAAATTGAAGCCACTGCAAATAGAGGATGAAGGAAATTTATCTCCTTAGTCAAATAAGTAATGAGACGAGAATTGCGAGAAAATGGTATACTCAATGGAATGATTTAAGTAGTCTCGGACGATTTATGTATTTTATAGTTTCATCGTCATCAAGATCAAGGCTTGGGACCACCACTTAAGTAGCGCAAAGATATCAAAGAGATTTTATTAAGAAATTAAACTCTACACTTGTGATCGTTCTCTCTTTTCCAAATTTTAATTTTGAGCTGAGTTGAGTGTAGCGTACATATAGAGTAAAGAGCAGCTAGAAAACGTTTTAATTGTTTGCTCAACGTTTTGCATTTGACTAAATATTAAATGGGCAAACTTGTGAAATAATCTACTTACCTGTATGCTTATCTGTAGAGAGATGAGAGATAGTGGACAGCGTACAGGACATTCGTCTGTACTGAGTACCGAGTATTTGGTAGCGAACAAACTCAAATTGAATTTACATTTCGAGTAGTTGAGTAGTCGAGTCTCTGTGATCTTCAGGGATCTCAAAATGAATACACTGTAGATTTTGTATTGTACATTGTATGCGTTCATGGGAGGATAGATTGAAGGAACAGGTGCTACACATCATTGATTTTCGACTTGGTGCAAGCAAGAAGAAGTGGAAGAAAATCGTATGCATTAATATACTGTACATATGTATGCAATGTAATGTATGCGTGTGCATCGCCCGTGTATTTACATTTTATCCCTCTATATTTACTATCTTGCGTCATTCGGTATAAACACAAAGAGAAAGAGAAGCAGGGCCCTAATGCATATCTACATGGGATGATGCACATATTTTTCATCTGTCTTGTTCATATAGATTTGACGGGAGAGTCACTGTAATATGGTTTACCTCTTTGGACTGTTGTCGGACTACTTCCGCTGGGTATTAGTCTTCGTCATCGCTCACAAGAGTAAACGGCTCCCGTTGACTTTTCGTTGGCGAGCAAATGTGGGTCGGTTCACTTTCCCTACTTCTTACAGTTAGCTGTACATTGTATGTGCATTGTACATGGGTCTATGGGAAAAGTTCTCCTTTTACTTTCTCATCTCTTCTCCTATAGTTATTTCGACTTCACCCACAATCCACATAACGGTGAAAGGTTGGAGATAAAAGGCATTCGTATTTGTCCCAAGCTACGTATAGAAAACTGTATGTACATACGTAATATGTGTACAGTAAAGTGTACAAACTGTGGAATTCGACGTTATTTTAGTGGTTTGTATGCGACGGACTGATGCACACGTTTTCCTCCCATACAATATTTGCACCGTCAACTGGAGAAAATGAAAAATCATTGTAACGCATCTGTGTACATGCCCAAATTATGCTTTTGCACAATATTATTTTTTCATCTGTGCGAAGTAATCATTTGCCACAAAAATAAAAGGAACTGAACTGATCCTCTTATGCATGTACGATAACATAACTCTGCATTGGTGCTCGTGTGTACAGTAACGACCAAAAAATACGAATTTTAGCCGTAATAATACCGCACATGTTTAGTTTCTTTTTTGGCATTAGCCCTGCCTTTAGTGTCTGTGTGTAAAATTTCTTGGCTGATAGGATTCTTCAGAGAAAGGGAAAGTCCTTGTTTGACTTTGAATCCTAGTCTAGCCTAGTCGGCTTAATCTATTCTTTTACAGCTGAGAGCGAGCTCATGGCCCACCATGCAATCATAAGATTTCCGTGCAAAAAAACATGCAATGCATTTGGTATGTTAGCCATCCATGAGAGAGTCCAGCGTCTTAGATCAATATATTGAGTCAATTTTCTATTTGTGTATTGTGGACTGTGGGGCAAGATTCGATTTTCTTCAACTTTCAAGATTCCGACAGTTTCCTTTGAGCTGGATATTTTTTTGTGATTCCATTTTATGCACGAATGAGCATTATACATATAATATGTATATGTACTATGCACGTTTTCCTTTACTTTTAGATGTAGATGCTGGATTAGAGTTTCACTTTATGTAGCTATTTGTGATGAAATAATGAATCCGTGGTACAAGATCCATATCTATGAATATGTATTCATATATATGGTTAATTTTGGCCTACATTTTCATTTGGTGGGTCAGTCAGTTGTGGTTCGTTCCTTATACGAGGAAATTACAAGAGGGGAAATAATTCTTCCTGTGTACACAAAGAGGAATGTATGGCATTCATTATAGTGAAGTGGAATCCTGATAATTAATGAAAAAATGGCTATTGTGTGTATTTGGCTAACCTTAACGTGATGACGGGACAAAAGTTTTCTAGTACGAGGCAGTGGCTGACAAGTTGAGCTTTTGCCTGAATGGCTTATGTTTTCGACGCGGTCGGGCTTTTAACCGTCGTCACACGCTGGATGGATATCGATAATAATAACAATTCCGTGTGTGTATTAGGGCAAAAGCTTTGCCATTAAATTTGGAGGTTGATACTCTTTGGTGGGTTAGAGTGCACGGTAGACTGCAGATTATATAGACAGGACAAAGGTACACACCGGGGAGACGTTTAGCCGTGTGGATAATGAAGCGAATGACGAAATGAGGGGAGGGGGGAGCAAGTGGTGTCGGAGTGCAGGCTGAGGCAAATAGAATTTGCAATTCAGTACTCATTTAAATATATCCTCTTCTTTCCCTGTTCTTCTTCGTATAAATGGCAAGTCCCATTTTATGTAAAGAGGGTGGAAAATAATGAAATATGATGCCATTATGCACGATGCTTATTAGTCATGTTAGTTATGTAGATATTATTTTAACTATATCGAATATGGAACTTTTTTAGATTTATGTGTTGTATGTACGATGTACGTATCTTATGTGCATACATGCATGCAGTGAATTTCCCCGTGGTTAACATTATTTCAGTTGACTCGACAAGAGCCATTCCCAAATGGCCTGATCATCATGTGTAATTGCTAGATTGGTTCGAGTCTAAAAACTATTTCGGACTTTGTTGTTGTCGTCTGTGTCTGTGTGTATTTGCCTCAAGAGTGATTATTTGTGAATGTGAACGTGATGACGACGAGGATAAGCTCGACAGAGAAAGAGAGACGAGTTAGAGAAAGTTTATTATGTGGAGAGAAAGTCCCAGAAGAAAAGTTTGATACAAATTATATACGGACACATTGAGCATAGTATTATGTATGAGAAGCATATCATGAAGCATTCGTGTATGTATGTGTAATGTGTACAATGTGTACATGTGTATTCGCTTGTTCTATTCTCTCTATTTATATTGCACACGAATACACATACAAAATAGTGTATATGAATATGTACGTGCTTGTTTGGCCCAATTTATATCATGGCAAAGTAAAGCTAATCTGTGGGTATTTGTGTCAACAGGGCGACTATATTGACCTCACATTAGGAACTGTGCTGGGGATATCTACTATGGCAGCAGCTGCTCTTGGCAATACTATTTCGGACGTCGCAGGCATCGCAAGCGCCTGGTAATAAGTTTTACACATACACAGACATTTTTTCACGTTGTATACTATGGTGCCTCGTCAATCATAATAATTGGCATTATTTGCGTTCCATGTTCCATAGAAAATGTGATGTACGTAATTATGTTTGATCTTGTACTTGTAAAAATAAAAATAACAACTTTACCACTAATTGACAGGTACATTGAGTTTTTTGCTGAGAAGGTAGGAATCCGAGATCCGGTTCTAACAATGACGATGACGCAACAAGCTAGCTGGTCCGTTCGATGGTACGATAAATATGCATTCTAAAGGATTTTCAAGTCGTTTTTTATTTACTATTATTTACTAAAAAGTTTTTATACATAATACATGCGTATTATGATCCATATTTAACCCAGTATTTTTATTGAACATTTTTAAATGTAGGTCATCAAATTTGGGGAGAGCAATTGGAGTAATCATAGGATGTTTGTTGGGTATGATACCTTTGGCATTTTTACCCTCGGCGGAAGACAAGAAGGAAGCTCTGGCCCTCGCAGCTGCGGCACAAAATACTAATAGTAACAATAATAATAATAATCCTTCAGAATCGGCCAAATCTGTTCACAATAATAATGATAGCTCTAAAACGTAGACACAAAATAAAAAAAAACTAGTCAACGGTCCATTCTACACCAATATTGTTATTGTACAACTGGTTATTACTACATATACGATGTTCAAGATTGGTATATACATATATATTTATATTTATAGAATATGGAGTATAGATAACAAATTGATTTTTCTCCTGTAATTATTAATATATTATATCCTATATCGTTATATTCGAATATATATATGAGAGTATTAGAGTATCCCTGTAAAGTATTCAATATTGACATGTTTTCCAGGAGACTGGAAGGCTATATCTTTTATGTATTATTATGTCATTCTTTTTCTTATGCCTTCAAAGCTGTATCACAAAGTATTATTTATATATTTATCGAACTTTACTGTTATCACAAAGGTGTACATTGTACATACCGCTTTCTCTACTTTCTACTTTCCTTCTGACACTGAATTCTTTCAGCGGTTGACAAAGTATGTAACACATTACTTATTTACAAAACAAGGACTTTTTTATAGTTACCTGAACCTTTTATTTTTACTAATCAATTTTTATTTTTATGGTGTGTATCTCCATCGCATTTTATTCGACTATTGTTATTGCCGAAACTTACTATACTACAATAACATGAATTTTTGGCAGTATATTTTTTGAAAACATTCCTGATGAAAGTTGCATGTATAACATGGTAGAATAAATCAAGACGTGTATAACATGAATACAACACAGATAAGTAGGTGTAACGTAACAATAATATACTACAAAAGTAATAAGTATAGTAAGTAGCAAGTACATATGCATTTTCTAGTGTTGATTTTGAGCGACAAAAAGAGCAGTTTGCAGGAATAAAATTATACTAGATTTATACGAGAAATATGATGTGTTCCATATGAAGTACATCTGTATGGCAAAAGTTGCTAGAATTAGGAATTATAGATGTATATACATATACGTACAACAATTCCAATAACTAACGATAAAATTGAAACATCTATTGTAGTCATTGAGAACAAAAAATACAATACACATTTAAAATACTGATTACACTAGTGATTACTGATAATCCGTTCAACAAGTATGTAACTTGATATTGTTAAGGGTTTGTAGCATAATGTAGGAATTTAAGTTACTGATAACAAAAAAGAAACAGTCACAATGAAGGAAACGTAATAATTGTTATTGTATGATCACAAAATACGGTCTAGATTTTTGAAAACATTTCATAAAAAAATAGGGTTGTTAAGTATGCTATTTGTAAGTATGTAGACTTATATCTTCTGTATCTGGAATCAGAAGTGAAATGTTGTTATTCTATTACATAATGATTACTAAAACAAAAATGATTATTACATCAAAACAGTTGGAGTAAACTTACTAGGGTACAAATGGTGCCGTATACAATCAGAAGTAAAACAAGGTCTGTAATCTTAGGTTTTTAAGGAAAAAGAAACGAAAAAAAAGAAAGGAGATGTCATCGATTTAGTAAAAATTTAATTTCGTGACATAATACAATTGAAACTTGTGTTAGCAAGTTCCTTTGCCTTTTGAAGTATACACACATAATTTACACTTCAAAGGATTGAGGGAACGTTTATAAGGTGTAGCTATATCAAATAATGTTAAAGCACTGACCTTCGACTACCAAAATAAAGAACCAGCATTTAGACATTTTGTAATACTTAATGAGTGAAATATGTTCGTATACATATGGTGTATAGTGTATAGTCTAATATTACTAACAAAATAATGTTCTTTACCTTTACTAAATGCCTCTTGCCTCGATCAATAATATTATATTATACATAGTGTAGATTTGATAAATAGACCATGTGTATGGCCAGTATTGACATTGGAGAAATGAGTTTATCCTTGTTATATTTAGATATTCTTAGACCTGTAGTAATATTACCATTTATATGCTGTTTGCGAGGCTTGAAGCCGTTAAGTAGATGATAGTAATACAGGAATTATGCATGTAATTTAGTCATTTAATGCAATATTGAACGATAGAATGTCCTTTTATGCCTCATCTTGTTACCATTGCCATAATTTAATAGTAATATAGTTATACCTTATTAATACTGTAAAATATATGATCTTATGGTAATACGAAAGTATGAACAATTAAAGTTACCAGAATATTACATTGTGTGTAATATGTAATATGTAGTATTATGTAATAAGTTGAACCGAACATGCATAAATATATTTGATGTTAAAATTTATGATTTCCTTGTTATTTATTCTTCTTGTTCTCTTGCAAGAACTGGAAAGAAGAAGAATGAACTCAGTCACTGTGAAATGATATTTAACTATAACTAAATAATGACGATGCAGTATTTGCTATCGTTCGATTCTAACATAATTTCAGCAATTACTCGTATAAAGTTACCTCAATACTAATTATATTACTGTTATAATATACGAATATAGATTAATCACACACCTTGCAATGTAAAGCGTGCAGCATAAATCCAACATTATTTCAGCAGTTGATATTTGGTTGACTAGAATAAGTAACGTTGTATTAGATTCCTAGAAAGTATGTAGTATCTTATTATTATCTTAAATTGATTAATATAAATTGGGCGTATGTTGTATGCTTTATTCTGTAAATTTTAGATGAATGGACTTTTTTTTATTATCTAAAAAATTATATAACAAATTAAAATTATATATTCTGTACTCTACATTTATTGGTCGCGTCTCAATATGAAAATGTCCTGGAATTTACGAATTACAATATGTATGTTGTTGAAAAATAGATGTAGAAGTCCGTTAAGTTGGGCGAGAATCAATCGCCACCGCACTAATGAAAAATAACGATGTTTTTAACGAGTGCATAATGAGCAAGGGAAAGGTTCACCATAAACCATAATCTAACCCATAATCCCTTGACAAAAACCCAAATGGTCATTTTGTAACCTGTAAACACCCAACTGATAATTAAGCAAATATTATACATTATCATCATTGTTGTTAGAGTTAGAAAAATTGTGTAGCGAAATATATTATGATTGTGATACACTGCCACAAAATGTTATGCTATCAGTAAACAGATAGTACTAGTACATTATGATAACAATAAAGTCAAAGCTACATTCTAGGGAGGGAACAGAAACATCTTTACGTCTCCAAAAATATAAATTTTAAGATATAGGTTAGCAGAGGACCCTAAAATTAACCAGAGCAGGGCTCCCATATTAAATAGTTAGAAACAATATTTCCTGTTTTCCACACGCATTGTATATAAAATAACATGAAATATGTATTCCCAAGTCCAAGCTGCTTGCCAGCATGTAATTTTTATCTTAAATTGAAATGTATGCTCGTTTCAGATTAAAAAATAAAAAATGGGCAAAAATACGTTCCCAGACGCTTGAAATTTGAAAAGATAAATTCATTCACTGAAAAACAATATCGACGCGTTTCGAGAAAATCAAACGCAAGAAAACGATTTGTCGAAACGTGCCGAGATTTTTTAGTGAGTAAAAATTTCTTTGTTATTTACAACCAAGTTTCAAGCTTTTGTGAATGCTTTGCCCATGTTTTGTTTAGTGCTTTTACGCTGCGTCTGTTTTTACTACATGCTCGTTTTCCAAAATATAAGTTTATTTTTTAAAATAACTAACTATAAGTAAATATGACTAAATTTTTTTGAAGTCCAACTTTAAACTATACATTATTTGTTCGCCAATAATTTTATAGCCTCTAAGTTATTATATTATGTATGATGCCACAAATTTTAATTATTGTTGTTGATGAAATTGTATACTAAACTATGGATTGAAAACTGAAATTAATTTTCTTGTCAAAATTTATGATTATTTACCATTTACGTGCGATTGTTAATTTGACGTGTTTTGTATTTATTCGATGTTCGGGCATTGTAAAAAATGAAAAAGATTCCCAAAAGTATAAAAAATTAACTTTAATAAAAATTATTGCGATTGACCTAAAACCTAGAAAAGTTCGAACACTCTTACTGTACCGTAGATATTTATTTGGAAATTCAATAATTTGTAATTCTGTAATCTGTACTTTTACTTATGATTTATGATTAGGTTATGTCTCAACAAAAGGGACGGTCATTCTAATTTCCAATCATGAACCATGTTGAACATTATATATAGCACCTTCATTGTACTCTTGGTTTTATTACCTGTATACTGTATACATCATCATACATTAATGTGCGTATATCTACTTTTATATTATAACATCTTAAAATTGACATAATGCTCCATGCACTATTTAGCTTGATTTGTATGTTAATACCTCCTATTTTTAGCAAGATTATTACATTATTGCATAATATACTGCGATTACTGATCGTGTTTTCCCCTGAAAACATGAGACTCGTTGTTTAAAGTTGTAATTATAAATATGCATCACTGTATGTTAGCATAATTTATCATGCATCGAGAAAGAAAAACATCAAGGTAGGATAAACATTAAAATGACTATAATTAAAACTCCAAGAGTTTTGCTCAAGGGAATTTTGTTTACAAATTTCTTGCTATTTACAATGCACATTTTACTTACGTCATGAAAACATATAAAGTATGTACATATATGAGTTTCAGTGTTTTTACATACATTAACAACCATAACCAGTTGAAAATTAACCTTTCAGGTTAATTAAAATCTAAAATACAAATGGGGATACAAATAACCCAAGTACGCTTTACACCTACAATCAACAGTTGACATGTCATTTAAAATAATATGCAAAATTGATAACAATACAATAGAATTCAAAACTCAAAACACAGCTGGTAAATATGCCCTGTAGACTGATTGGGGCTTCTATCATAAACTCGATAAAATAAGAAACAATTGAACGAATAGTAAATAATGAGAATAATGAAGCATACACTTATGCCAAAAATCAGGTATTCAGTATTTGTAGGCCTAAATATTTAAAAAATGAACTTTAGTAACCTCAAAAGAAGAGAGGACGATCAGTCTTCTTCTTTTAATAAATGTAATGAAAAAGGTTAGTCCACTTACAATTTGAATTCTTTCATTTCTTGAGTCTAAATCAATGGCAAGATCAAGCCGAAAAACAAAAACAAACTTTTTGTTTCTGTCCAAAATTCATCCAAATCCAAAATGCTGCAATTTAAAAGATGAAAATGGGATGTGGCCCAGTGAGAACTGAGAGTGGAACAGATAATCTACGTGTGTATTGTGTATTGTGTATGCACCATACATATTACATATACCTATATCCTATATCTAACTATAGGGACACACAAAAGACGAAAATAAAAGAAAAGTACGTAGGTACATAATATGCGATAAAATTCCCTAGTTAGTAGTCTACTAGTCATCATGTAAATTGAGCTAATTACAATTTGAAACTTTCATTTTATTGTAACAATACATAAATCTTTTACTCTTCTCCCCTTCATTTTTATTAATACATATTAAACTTTTTTTACAAATAGCACTGTGATATGTGTACATTGCACATGTACATCATCACTCATCACGCGTTTTTCGTAAATATACCGTAACCCATCATACAAGATCAAAAGATGAGATCTAGTACATAGACCAATATAATAATATCATTACTATATTAGACAAGACACAAATAATACAATGTAGCAAATTATCTGTGTCTTCCCTTGAACAGGGGCAACTCTGTGTCTTGGAATTGGTCTGGGTTTTAAAGTTTAAAGGTATGCAGGCAAGCGTGTAACTCTTGATTACGTTGACACGCTTTGTGCACTTTGCCCTCAGTCTCAGTTGGGAAAAATGAAGGTAAACTCTTTTTTCATGTGTATAGTGTATACGTATTCATTCACATTTTTGACCAAACTACATACACTTGTGTTATGTACCGTGTAGATATATACTGACACACACGGCGAACTGACTTTCCATTTCACATCATCTTATTTTTTTACATTCGTTTTGTGATTTGCCTTGGTTTTTCTCGAATATTTGGAAAAAAGTTTCCAAAAAAAAATTTAAAAAAGTCCTTGATTGTGTAAAATAATGATAACTAGTGATTGTTCTGTGACACGGTGAATTTTTTACAACGTTTGTTCCAGAGTCTCAGGATCTTTGACCAGGGATAAGGTCGTTCTTGAAGAATGAAACAAAATGGTGTTAGTGTTGGGCATGTTTCTAATTAATGCCCTATGTGCCTTCGTACCATGTCAGAGATTCTACGACCCACCCGTGCCCGTTCCACCCGACAAGGACAAATTTTCTCAACAAATCTTAAATCCGAATATTGGACAACCGTTTCACAACTTTATTCAAGACGATCCCAATCCTTTTCGTAACCTTGCCAATAACAGTGCTAACAAAAATAATTATTATGCAAATCACCGGTATTTTGACCCGATTGAAAATCCGGTCGTGGAAACCAAAAGCGGATTTGTTCGAGGATATAGGATGCAAACAATAAGGGCAAGACGGATTTATTCATTCACTGCTATCCCTTACGCAGAGCCCCCAATTGGACAGCTTAGATATCGAGTAAATAGCTGAATATTGAATATTTTAAATCATTATTATTTAGATAAGTTTGATTGCACTTAAATTGTGATCAGTTGGTTGTTTTTTCTAGCTGCCAGTCAAATTTTTATTTCACAACGCGCTTGTTTTGTCCTGCTGTAACATCAATAAAATTCCTCGCATAATATTATAGTCGCACGTATTGGCAGGCTTATATTGGGTAATATTTTAAATATTTAAAGTCGAGGAGTATGATGAAGCTGGTAGAAAATTGGTTTCCCCGAGTCCTCCAGTAGTTTTATCGCATTCGTGAGGTTCGCGGGAGTGACTGGCGTGACCAATGAAATGAGATGCGGATTCCTCAGCAGGAGCTCTTGGAGTGCGAAAAGAGAGAAATTAAGCTCGTGACTCAACACTGAAAAGACTCGAAGACGACTCTGAGACTGAACAAAACGGAGAAAATTTATCCTCGTGCTTAGGTGACCTCTGACTGCGTGGACTTCAAAGTGCTGTAAATCCAACTCGCAAAACGTGTCAGTCCAATCTCGACGCACCATCCGATGATTTCCGTTGTTATCGTTTTCGTTATCATTGTTGTTGACATTGTTGAGGTCAAATGGAGGGATGGAAATTCCAGTGAGAACTAACTTATCAAGAGTTTCTACATTTTGTGTAATTATTTCGAGTATATGATGCCAGTGCGTTGCTAGCATTTGAAGCAGGTGCACATTCTGAGTTCCAGCATTTGACCTTAAAATAAAGGTTTTGAGTCCTCGTTGACCCTCAAATTTTTTCAAGATGCTTGAAAAGGTTTGTACATTATACGGGTTCTGATTCTGCACCCTCCCATCAACACCCCTCGTGTTTTCATTGAGGATTATACGAATTTTCCGAAGCTTCTGAAATTCGTGCGTAGAGTCATCCAAGACGGAGGAGAAGGAATTAGTAAACGGGAGAAATCGGAGAGTGCGCCTCGAGAAAAATCCCAGGGACGGAGAACTTCCTTAAAAAGAAGTAAACAAATGTTGCAAATTGTTTATGTTATGGTAAATACAAAGATTGAAAAAGAAAATCAAATCCAAGATTTGGTTTTTACCACACAGGGATTCTCCGGTGAAATTAAGCGATTCCACTTGCTCACACTGGGACAGGATTCTGTCCAAGTTGTCAAAACTGATTCGTCCGTAGAAATGTAGCCTACGAATGTTGTCTCGAATTGGTTTTAATTCGATGGTACAATTTTCTTTGAGATTCCCAACGTGAAGAGTTGAAATCAAGTCGTAGAAACAGGGACAAGGGCAGTCGTCAGGCTCACTGTGTGAAAATTCTTTTGACATGGAGGGACTGAACAGGGATTTGATGTTGTGGTAGTAGTCGGCGGAAGTTGTGAAGATTGAAGATTTCCAAGATATCCAGGGCTTATTTGACTTTTCATCGCAAACGAGA
>JAQIVE010004653.1:0-14206 GCA_034698285.1 Sminthurinus bimaculatus | reverse complement strand
TTGTATTTAGTTCTCTTTGATCGTGATTAGGACAATTTGTCGGAAACAACGAAAACAATTATTAAGAAGAATAATGTCAACATTATTTCAAAATTTTCACTACAACGTTTTAACTTTACGCGTTGTTATTATATCTACGCTTTTTAAAATTTCCAAGCTCTAGACATAAAATTCATGGTGTCAAATGTCTAGTTAAATTGAGATCCTAAAGTGTGATCCCGAGTGTTTTTATAGAAAGCCACGAATTGAAGGTTTTGTTATCATTTTGCTTGCAATGATGATCCTCGCAGGATAAAACTGAAAAAAAAAGTTAAAAGTTAACAGACTAAGTGACGATGACAGTTCCAAAAATCTAAACTCCTACACAAATCTATTATGCCACACGTACGTATTAAGATACATACAAGAGCTACATACATATACATATATGACACGCAGTGATTTAGGTGAGACAATAATGTGTAAAATTAGTTTTTGGCAGTCTACAGTCTGCTTCTGCCATATTTCTAGAAAATGCGATCGCATGTATGTTGTGTTATTTAGTTGGCTAAAAGTAAAATAAAGGAATGCATATGTAATATGAAATTGCAAAAACAATTCGGTTAAGAGTGTACAACACAAAATTTAAAAAAAGGCACTTGAGTTGTGATGTGACTTTTGATTTTATGAGAACTGCGCTTTAAAAAAAGAAAGAAATCATGTAAATATTTAATAAACTCAGCGTAAGTGCATATATATTACATAATAAACCGATGGTAATAAAGTCTATTATTCTACACTTTAGAATAAATACATATTCAGGTTGCAAATTTTTAATGGTTATGATTATGAACCAAGAGAGAATCATTTACGCTAGTAACAGTAGTAACAAATTTATTACAATCTTGTAAAATCGAAATCGGTTAGTAAAAAGCTAGTTTAGGTATTTACAAACTTTTTTCTCTGTATTAAGGAAAAGCTAGAAGCAGACTAACGATTTGTTCACAAGAGTACCCTAAGAAAATTAGAGTTGACTCCCGCTCCAGCTGGTTGAAACCCCCCATCAAAATTCCCAGCCACGGCACTGACCTCACAATCCCTCGAATTTCCAGCATTTTTTGACGGTCTACTTTGGGAAACATTAGGAAAGTCTCCATAATTTTCAGTTGGAGCATCTCCACCTTCTCGGTGATCTTGTAGCCTCGACAGAATGGAACATTAAATAGGACGATTCCTTGAAAAGCCAACTGCATATAAATAATACAGTAAATAGGATGACTGGACGACAATTTTATGGCCATGAAGCCACCAACGATGGCGGCGCACAACGTGGTCAACTTGACCAAGTAGACGATCAGCGAAAAATCCAGGTTGAACAACAAAATTTGCAGGTGGACTCGACGAAGGGGAGAGCATGTATTGGTGGCCAACTTTGTCGTAATTTTGGTTAAATTTTGTCTTGACATTGACATGGACATGGACATGAGGATTGATGTGACCTGGAAGAGTGACCTCGTAGCCAAGCAACAGTCCTCCTGAATCCTGATTATGAAGAGGATGATGAACAAAACGGAGTAGTAGACCAGGGTCGCATAATAAAACGTTGAAACACCATCTACGGCTACCAAAATAAGGTAAACGGGAAAGGTCAACTTGACCTGCACAAGGGACTGAACGGCCACTGGGGTCACTATGGTCAATGAGGGGTCAGCTACCAACACGGCGGGATAAATCAGCAGCATACTGTACACCAAGAGAGGCAAGTATATGACAATCGTTTCTTGGAATGTGTGACGAAAGCATTCGTTTTGATTCATCGGACGCTCGACCTTTGACCTTGACCCGAGGTCAAGGTCAAGGTCAAGGTCAAGGTCAAGGTCAAGGTCAAGGTCAAGGTCATTTTCATGCCTATTATAGCTGGGGTTGAGGTAGTCAAACAGTCCGTTGAGGGCGACAGTGTGCGTGCTAATGTCCATCAAGAAAACTTTTATGGCGCCCCAGGTCAGGGCCCCAAATATGAACATAATCAGGATCATAAAAAAGGTGCGATGGAGATGCTCTTTGTAGTCTTCCATAGCAACGTACCTTGTCAAAGCAATCATACACAAAGCATATCGTGGGAGGATGTAGTAATACCACAACAAAATTATCGTCCGACCGGTAGGAGAAACTCCGGCGAGGTCAAATTGACCAGTGGCCGGGTCAAAATCCAAGGGAACAATCTTGAGCCAACAAATCAGCCGGAGGGCGTAAAAGTTGAGGGCCAGGTCCTCACGGGTCAATCTCCTTCTTTCAGCAGGGACTTCAACGCCGTCGACATGAATTGGGGTGGGATGTTTGTGACCTTGCTTGGAATTTTTCCAGAAATTTTGAAATCCAGTTTTTAGCGAAGGCAAGAGTCGCTTCATTTTGTCCGCTTTTGTGAACTTACGATGTACAATGTACACAACCCATGTAGTAACGGAACTCAAGAGAGAATAAAACTGTTGGGAAAGTTGTGGTTTAAATCATCTATCGATTTTTTTACTCTTAGACGGTACAGAAAAAATTATGAAAAGGAAGCAAAAGTTGAAAATACATTATATCAATTGCTTGGCCATTATGTATAGTTTTTGCTCTTGTAGTTTCCTATGCATGTAGTTTATTTTTTGCTGTGTTGAATTTCTTCAGCAATTTTTTATTATAATAGGAGGCTTTATGGTGGCCACAGCATCGAAAAATTTGAGCAACGTATTTGATATGGATAATTTTTTTTAAAATTCAGCAACTTCCTGTTTTGTCTCAATGCCTTACATTAGGCCGTAAATAATTCAAAGCAAATTTTCATGGACGACAACTTCTGGAATTATTCCCGAGGTTAAATTCATTTACGATAATATCCGGGCCATTTTCCTTGCAATTTTCTTACACACGTGGAAGTTTTGCTGACCTGGAAGAAACAGCGATTATTTATTGTTGGAAATGTCTAAGTAGTTAATTTGGGGATTTCCTGGGATTTTGTAAGGACTAGGAATTTCTGGGAATTTTTGAGGGTTTTCTGGGATTTTTTGGGGTTTTATAGGATTTTCTGGGGTTTTATGGGATTTTTTGAGATTTTCTGGGGTTTTATGGGATTTTCTGGGGTTTTATGGGATTTTTTGAGATTTTCTGGGGTTTTATGGGATTTTCTGGGATTTTCTGGGGTTTTATGGGATTTTCTGGGGTTTGATGGTATTTTTGGGAATTTCTGGGGTTTCATGGTATTTTTGGGAATTTCTGGGGTTTCATGGTATTTTTGGGATTTTCTGGGGTTTCATGGTATTTTTGGGATTTTCTGGGGTTTCATGGTATTTTTGGGATTTGCTGGGGTTTTATGGTATTTTTTGGGATTTTTAGGATTTTTTGGGATTTTTCGTGATTTTTAGGATTTTATGGAATTCTTTGGGTTTCTGGGAGTTTCAGGGATTCCAGCGGGACTTCTGAGTTTTTGTTATCGTGTCGCTTTCAATGATGAGCTTCGATCAGGCTAAAACTGAAAATCATAGATAGTTAAACGTTAACACACGCATAAATTGAACATGACAGCTCCAAATACCTACAAACTACACGTATCATTCCACGTGCTAAGAATGCACTAGCTCTGCTTATGACATGCAGTGATTTGTGATTTATGTGAGACAAAAATGTAGTTTTTGGCAGTGTTTCATTCTTCTGCAATATTGTGGAAAAGTTGATCATGCGTTATGTTAAGATGGATCAATAAAATAAATACATGCATAATGATATTGAAAAATAAATAAAGGTGAAACACAAAAAATGTAAAAAAGGAACTTTAGTATACTGACGTGGTATTTAATGAGAATTGTGCTTTACATGCACGTTATATAAAAGCTGTACAAACTATAAAAAGGAAACAACCATGCAATAAAGTAATTATGCATACTTATGTACATAATGCATACTTATGTACATAATGCATATGTAGTACAATATGTAAATAATAACGTTATAAATAATGAATGCTTGTACGATACTATTGTAATAGCACAGAATCAGTATTTGCGGCAGTGGATGTTTGCGTGCAACTAGTGCTAGAGTCGTCATTACTATCCACATTTCTACCCTTGTTGTTCTTGATGCGTTTCATCCCGATTTTTGTACTGTCCTGATGTTTGGCGGAGGTCGCTATAGACTCGACGGGTACATTTTGATATTCTCTCCTCCATCTTTCTGGCGCCCGAGCTTTCAAGGCGTCCCACGTCTCCTTCTTACATGTGAAAATGAGGAATATTCCCACTGACTGGAAAATATTGAAGGTGTCAAAGAGGTACCAAAACCAGCCGGGATGGCTGTCAGAAAACACCCACGAAATTATTTCCAGGATCCTATAAAAACATCACATAAAAAATGAGGTTGTCATCCGTTAGCATGTTATTTTGCTATTAAAATAATGCAAAATAATAAATAATACATGTTGTGTCATAATATCTTTATTTTTTAATCATGTACTTTCTCACCAAGAAATTCCCATGACGAAAAACAGTTTGAGACACAAAAGCAGCCTGTGAAGAAAATATTTATTTTATTTTCCAACCATTTTTTATGAAAATTTTGAAGAAAAAAGTTAATTTTTGCTTACAGTCTCCGTTTGGCCTGTGTATTTTGGACGACCACCTTGCTATTCTTGTTGTACAAATAGAGTTGATAGAAGGTCAAGATGAAAAATGACCAGTTGATGACCAGAAGCACCGCTGCTGGATAATACTGATAGGCGCCCAAGGAATCCATCGCCAGATAACAATTTATCTGCCCGTAGTTTGGCAAAATTACTCCACACTCGGACTCACATCTTTAGAATGGAAAAAAAGTTTTTTATGCGTTAGAAAATTCAGGTAAAAATTACGTGGAGAAAGTTTCAAAAAAAAAATTAAAAATTCAGTTTAAAAAAATACAAAGATGCTATTTGAATTTTGATCATGCCTGACCTGTAAAACGAGTCGAGAGAGACGCTAATAATAATGATAAATAGCGGAACTCCCCAACCAAAGGCAGCATGGGCACAAAATCGAGAAAAACCCGTTGAATTCTTGTTCGTCGGGGTAATCGCTCTAAAAGTCCACCACAGGTCAAAGCAGACGCTGGTGAGCCAGCAGAACATGGACAGGAAGAAAAAGTGACCCAGAATTCCCAGGGCTTTGCAGCTTCCCGATACTTGTCCGTGATCATCTTCATATGAGGTTGTTTGGATGAAGTGAGAAGTGGCCAGAAAAATGTAGGTGAAGAACATGGTGCCCGTGAGGCTCATGGTTGTCCAGGCATGGACGTTCTTTTGCCGCAAAACGAAGGCGTAGATGAGAAACGTGGTTAGGAGAAAGAGCGAGGAGATTACCATGAAAATTCCAAGCACCAAATGTCTCGTCATGTCCGAAGTCTGGGTTTCTTCGTACTGGTTAAAAATACATTTTTTAAATCGTACACATTAAAGAAAGTCCTTAAAAACATACAGTGGAAATTTTGAAAAAATTGTCAGTATATTTTTTTCTTTACTTCTTACCCGACAAACATAAACAAAGGTTCCCATGTCTTGCACTTCTTCCAGGCAGTAAAGCTCCGGTTGAATAATGTGCCAGGTGTCATTTTTCATCGTTTTTAGCCTCAAAACTCCATTTAAGGTCAGCCGAAATAGCTCTCTGTATTCGAGCAGGTTAGAGAATTCAAGTATTGTCACAATTAAAAATTTTTTTTAAGATTGATAATTTTAGGATCAAATTTTTTAATCTTTTTTAGCCTTACTTGTGCTCCAAGCTTGAGTTGTCGGTAACATATTCGGGGATCGGCGGAGTTACATTGAGCGCCTTGCACTCGCTTTTGATTGCTGCGCTCGGCCTTCGAGTATAATGAAAAGGTATTTTGTCCAACTCTTTCCTTGTAATAGGAGTTTTATCGGTGTCGGCTCTAAAATGAGGGAGCCGATGGAGGTAGGAAATGTCAAACACAAAACTCGGGTCACTTGTAGGGGGAACGTCGATGCATCCAACCCCGAAAACAAGGATTTGACCCAGGGCACAACATTTTTGCGTGCAAGGGCGTTTTGACGTACATTCCTTGGGGCAGACGCTGACTCGGAAAGCATCTTGATTTTGTGAGCTGTACATCACAAGATAAGCATAAAATATGGTTTAATATATTGGGAGAATTTATTTCATTATTTTAAATAGTAAACTTTGTTTGAATGTATGATCCATGTCCTTAGAAAAAAATCTTCAAATCTCATTAAAATTTGACGAGATTTGACAAGATTGACAATTTTTGATAAAATTGTCATGATATTTCATCAAAATTGTTTCAAAATTTCATGAGATTTTTTTCTAAGGGCAAGCACTGAAAAAAATGTAAATACCTCCTGATGCAATATTCGGAAGGGTGAAAAAATTCCGTGTCATTTCGAAAAGATCCATTTGGAAGAAGATTCATGGATTCGAAATTCGCATCGACCTCAAGCGTTTTCATACGTTTGGCCTTGCAAAGTTTTGGATTTTGTACGTTGACTCTGAAAAAAGGCAGAAATGTATTATATATTATATGTATCAACAATATTATACAAAATGTACATGCAATTTCATATTTAAAAAAATATTATAAGAAAAACTAACTGAAATGTCAACTTGGAGTTGGTGCTGGACAAATGTGGAGGAATTTCAATTGTTTCCAGGCGTCCCCAATTTGAATCTCCTTGAGACTTTCTCGTGTTGCAGATATTGAGAGTGACATGCTTGGCTTCCACGGAAGGGAAATGACTACACAGAATTTTAAAACAGAGGAAGATCCCGAAAAATTCAGTGTTTTTACGACGACTGGAAGAAGTGGAATATGGCAAAAACAAGTTGCCAAGTAATACCATATTTTCACACGCACACACACACACACACAATGAAAAGCAGCACAAGAACTGTATTTCACATGAATGGAATTTTATTTAAAATTTTAAAATGTCACTAAACAGTAGAATTAGAAAGCCCTACTTTTCAGTATACAATATTTATGGTTTATTTAATGGTTTGTAAGAAGAACTTGAGAAAAATTAAAAATAATGCGTCGTTTTGCTCGGTTTGCGGTGTACCAACAAGCCAAAGTAGTGGAGGATTTAAGAGAGTTGGTCATTCGTCTACTTACTGTGCGATGACACAGGACACAGGACACCTTTTCGGAGGAAGTGACAAACCACAATTTACAAACTACCGAGTTTCAATACACACACATATTATTCTAAAAGGCAAGCAAAAAGATTGCGTGTATGCACACAGAATACAGCGATATGCCTACTAAAACTACATTAATAGCTTCAAATAAAGAATTATGTGTACAAGGGTGTTAACTTGTTTGCTTCCTGTGCATACTGCATATACATATACATACGTATATTTACATATGAAGTCCATGAATGAAAATCCATCATGAAGGTGAATCTCATGGGAAATTAGCAGTAAAAGCTTTGCTAAATATTATTGGAAATGATGGATGACAAACTTCTCGTAATGCTTTGTATATTGTATATTGTATCAATTTGGCTTTACATAGTAATAAGCTGTACACGTAAATATTGTATATATGTATCACCTCACAAAAGTGCGGGTGAGCAATTTATTTGTTTGAAATGAAGTATGTAGGTATGACATTATACATTATAGCAAAATAGTGCAGAGTGTACAGTGTACATCATACAGGGCTGTCCAAAACAACATTATAGAGATCGAGAATTAACTAACATATTTATTACCTATGGACGAGCTATGAGTATTATAATCACATTAGTATATATACATATTGTATACAATCTATTTGGTGTTAATAATCTTATCTTTTCACTGGCAAAAGTCTACTTTGAAAAATGTAAATAGTATGTAAATACAATAAATGCCGTCAATTGTGTCATTGTAACTGCTCTAATGCATACATATTACTTACATACATACACATATTACGATATTTGAGGTCATGGACAGGACTTTAAATGTACCTTAGTAAACGATGATTTTAGTTGATGAAGCTTCTGAAATTTTCGCACTACAAAATGAGGATGTTCTACGCAAAAATAATTTTTTCTTGTGTGTATAAAAATACATATGACACGGCACCCTTTAGGTACACTAAAAGATTGAAATTTGAGACTGCCCTTGGTAAAAAATCTTGCTAAAAATTCTCATGTAATTTTGACACGACTTTGGTTGAAGATTTTAACAATTTTGATCAAAATTTGATACGATTTTGATAAAATATTATGTAAATCTCATCAAAATTTGATACTCTGGTAAAACCTCATGAATTTTTCATGAGATTTTGTAAGATTTTTTTCCAAGGGCGCACATAATTTTTTGTTTTGAACTTTCTTCTCTTGTTTCAATCTTCCCTAAAATCCCGAATTTTGTAAAATAATCTTTCTAAATTAATAATCAAAAAAGATACTGGAAACAAGAAAACCAATAGCGTTGCCAAGCACCACTTGATTCGATATCGAAAAAAACAGCAGCCGCACCACCGGATCTTTTTAAAGCTGGTTTGAAACTGAAAATAAAAATAAAGAGAAAAGCGGCTAAAAAGTATACGTCAAAGTTGAATCGATATGTACATGTGCACAAAAAACTTGACAAACTCACAACAAAAGCACTGACGAAAAGAATCCAGATTTTGAAGAGGACGGGCACAGTTGGCTTTATATGAAGCTGCGCTATTCCGCGCTTAAGGTCATCTGCAAAATTCACCGAATTTGGATCCCCGTTCCTGGACAACATGCTGGTGTACTCTGCCTTGCTCAGGCTCTCCATGTCGGCCAACAGATCTTCAACTTCCTCTTGGATGCCCGGCTCCCCTTGAATAACATACTTGGGGTGAAATCGGACCCCTCCGGGTTTGTCAGTACCACAGTTGTAGCAGCAGCAGAAGCACCCTGCGTAGCCCGTGACCTTGACCCCCACCGGTCCGGTTGTTGGCACATTCGCCAGTTTATCTGACTTGGATTTGGTCTTCACCTTCAATTTGATGCTAGTGCTGAGAGCACCAAACGGGTTTGTCACAAAACCCAGGTGGTCCGTGCCCGCAAGCAGCAGAATCTCGGACGTGGGGTTGTACCTATGAAATTCCACGGCGTGCAACACCGGCCGGTCAAAACAGTCGAGTACAACTTGCTGAGCCTTTTTCAGTCTAAACCCCTGGTGCTTTGCGTACCTTTCCTTGAAGTCGACAACTTTTAGGACGGTTGAACCAGACAGGTCCCGGATGTCAATGTAGCGATATTTTTTGCCGCAGTAATCTAAACGGTCAAAGTAATTCCATCAATGTTTACTGGTCGTATGTCGCATGATAAACAGTCAGAGAAGCATAAAATATTAAATACTACTTTAGTTACTTACCAACTGTCTTGGTCGTGGAATGGATTGTAAAATGTTCCAGTGAGCCCAGGAGTCGCTGAAATGCAAAAATAGCTGAAGAAAAGTCGGTCACCGCAGGCAAATCTTGGCCAGGCAACAGCTGAGAAGTTTCTTGAAGTGAGTTCAAAATCAACACCTCATTCAGATTGGCTCCTGTCATTGTATAGTTTATCTTTATCTTTATGCTTACGAGTTTATGTTATTCCTCCACTTGTGAGGAGGTATTTATTATTTTAAGGTGAGATTTGCAATTTTTTCATAACTACTGTACAAATCTAAATATTATTCAGGTACTGTGATGATTCAGATGAGGAAGATGGATAGTTAACGATCAATGAAAAATTTATTTACATGAAGCAAGAATAATTGCCAAGTCTGAATGATTGTAAGTCCATTCTCTCCGAACTCCCGCTCACAGATTACGGATCTAACGAAAGGAGTGCACGTGAAAACGGGAGAAAATGAGGCAAAGAGAGAGAGACTCGGGACTCGGGACAGGTCGATACATACGGACTTTGGCCTAGGCTTTGCTTTCAGTCTGTGACTGTGTGTGTAGCCGTGCAGCCCCAGTATACATCAGTAAACAGAATCAAGTTGAGAATTTGAGTTGAAGCCTGGATAATGCGGAATTTGAATGTACAAAAAGCATTAGAAACTTGTTTTGGAAAAAAGCTTATTTCTCACTCAATTCATTATGAAACTTTATGATAGCAACATATGATAGCATATGATAGCAAAGTAAAATATTTTACTTTCTTTAAGCAATTAAGCAATCAGGGAGATAACTAAGATTTTTGACTGGCGATTCATTGTATTTAGCATGCGAAGAAACATGAGCCCTTCTGTTGTGCACACATGCAAAGGAAGAAATCCTTGAATTTAGGCGAGAGAGCGAACCCAGCGATTTGAAAAGTGATAAAAGTGATTGTGTATTGTGTGTCGGCAAAAATAATTTTTGTTTTTGCGACTTTTAATTTAATTTAGATTTATTTTGTTGTGTTTAGTAGATTACCTATCAAAGTGTTTTGAAAATGGATGATGAAGCAGAAACCTACAAGTTGTGGCGAGTTAGGAAAACCATCATGCAGGTAGAGCAATTTTAGATTACAATTTACAAAATATAAATTAATTCGTTTAATACTTCACGTGATGCCGTCTTATGCAGAAATGGTCTTCATTGTTTTGTTTTTAAAGTTTTAAAAAAGAACTTGATTTTATTAAAATGTTGAATATTGAAAATTTACAGCTTTGCCATGACAGAGGATATCTTGTAACGCAAGATGAATTGGACCAAACTCTGGACCAGTTTAAAGAACAATTTGGAGATAAGCCGAGGTATAATATTATTTTATTTTAGTTGAATCTCCTCCATCTAATTCTGAAAAATTCCGTGTGTTATGAAGAATAACTTCATTCCTGAATGTGCAAAAAAAAACTATAATTTGTTACTTGTAATTTGGTTGTTATGTGGCACCTGCAATTTTTAATTGATAATCGTTTTTTATGCTTGTATCTTGTATAGTGAACGTCGTCCTGGAAGATCTGATTTGATTGTACTTGTTGCTCATAATGACGATCCAACTGGTAATATATTTGCATACATAGTCATATTTTATGTTTGCGAAGTAATTAGTAATTGAAGTCTTTTGGGCAACAAACTGTCTCGATGCATGAAAATACAGTATATCGAGACAGTTTGTTACCCCAAGGGCCTCAATTGTAATAATATGTTCATTTACTAAACAAAATCACATTGGTAATAATTTATAATTTATGCATTGGCTTTAAAACTATTCTACAGATCAAATGTTTGTCTTTTTCCCTGACGAACCAAAAATTGGAATAAAGACTATTAAAACATATTGTCAGCGTATGCAGGAAGAAAATATTCACAGGGCCATCATCGTCGTTCAACAGGGAATGACACCATCTGCAAAAGCCGTATGTACTTGTTACAATTTACAATGCAAATTACACGCACATACTAACTATGCATACTATGTACATGCATAATATATCATGTATCGAAATAATTTAAGTGATTTCTTGTTTATTTATTACAGAGTTTAGTGGACATGGCTCCAAAATATATTTTAGAGCAATTTCTTGAATCTGAGTTGTTGATCAATATTACGGAGCACGAATTGGTACCAGAACATGTCGTGATGACTCCAGAAGAGAAAAATGAACTGTTGACCAGATAGTAAGTTAAAAAACAGCTGATATTATTTTTTATCCATCATTATACTTCATACTGTAATGAATTTTAAAACGTTTTTGAAATTATTTTTTGGTTTTTACAATTGTCTAAATTACTTGAACAATTACATGAATCCTCAGTCATTCTAAAGGACAGTTAATTATTGTAACTTTGCACGTCTCACACGATTTTTTATAATATCTTGTGCAGTTTGGATATTACTAATACTTGTTTTGATTGTCAATTGTCTCTAATAAAACTAGTAAGCTCAAGGAAAATCAACTCATGAGAATCCAAGTGGGAGATCCTGTCGCGAGATATTTTGGTTTAAAGCGTGGACAGGTGTGTGTTTGAAGCTAATTATATACCCAATAATATGTTTAACTTTGAATAATTTAATTAATTAATTCTTTTTGTGCTTGATTGCTTATGCTGACCTTCGCTTTTTACTGTCAATATAGATGCTTGTATTGAACTCTTTTTACTCACTTTTCTCTCTCTGATATTTACTGTGTGCAGTATATGTAAAACGATTGATGATGATGCGAAATTAATAGGGATCAAAACCAGAACGATTTCCTAGCTTGAGTTTTTGTTTGAACTACTTCTCTTAAAATTACAACAAAGAGTTTAAAAATTAAATGTCAACAGATAAAAAATTAATTGCATCATCCCCCCTTTTCTAAATGGAAACGAGTATTTATTTTAAGTATTCTAAATTATTCATTCATGATGTACAGCCACATAAAAGAAAATTTCTTGCCGAGAATCCAATGCTCAGATCCTGTAGCAAGATATTTTGGTCTTCAACGGGGACAGGCACACTCTTTTTCTTTCTCTCTCAATGTCTTACTTTCATGCTATGCATTATGTATGTATTACGCACTTATTTATTTATTTGTAGTAGCATTATGTATTTGTGCAAAATACTCTCATCTTTGTTTTACTTTAGATATTTAATGATGTTCTAAACATTATTTCAGGTGGTGAAAATTATTCGTCCCTCCGAGACGGCTGGTCGTTATATTTCTTATCGTCTCGTTTGTTGATTCGTCTTCAGCAGTTTGCATTGATCAAGATTTTAAACATCATAACGTTTTTTGAGCATTATAATATACTTCAGAATTATCTTACATTTACATAATATCGTAACACTTATCATCAATATTGTTCTTGTTTTTTTTCGTTGTTTATTTGCTTTCCCTTTTCTAGAATTTTTGATTTTTACCCTTTTTGGCCAGACGAATAATCTTATCATTGTAAATTGTAAGTAAATTATTCCTCAGTTTCTACCTATAATAGTTACCAATTAGGAATGTTTTTTTTATTAATTCAGAAAAGTCAATGATTTTTATGCAAACAAGTCGAACACAAGGACCTTTAACAGTACAACATACTTAATGTATTATTCATTGTATTTAAGTCGTAGTGTATGTAAATTTGTTGGCTGTTGACAACGAATCAGTCAGATTTTTTGAGTTTTTGTCTTTTATAGTAAAAGAATAATTGCTGTTATCATATCAGCAATCAATTATTTGAAAAAAAGTTGTATGAAAATCTTGTTGACATTTATTGCACTAAACGTTAAGCCACAATCGTCATTCCATGGACAAAAACTTAAATATTAATATTTAATATTAACTACGGTGCACCACGAGGACAAATGCTGATTGTGTATGTTCTAGTCAGAGGTCAGAATGAAATATGAAATATATAATAGTGATTAACTACTCAGGCGTACATAAGTATATTGTGCTAGATCATGAAAAAATAATAACAATGAAACACAGAAATACGGAGAAGTGACCATAAATACTAAATTGCCCACAATCATTGGTAATTTGTCTAAGCCCTTCATCCACAATCTCTCAACTACATATTCAGTATGCTGATATATACTATAGACACCGCCGTTTTTATCACAAACAATGAAATTCGAGGGCACAATTATTTTATAGTAAAAATGTGCATTATACAATACTTAATTTAGAATTTTAATGTGAAATGCACTTTTAAATGCTCCTGTTAGTTTCTCATGTATATATTTATTATGTGTATAGGGCGAGCAAATTTTTGTGTATTCATGCATGAACTTCAAAGTTCCTGTTGTAAATAATTGTAAACTGTGAACTTGTGTTCAAGAATTTTGAAGCCCCTTGAGATCAAAACTTAACAACACTATAGGTTGGAGTTTAAATTTAATTTAACTATCCTTAATTTTACCACATCTTCGTCTTCGAAGCATAAAAAGGCAGTTTGCTTGCCCTACTCATTAGTTATATGTGTAGTAACTTTTTCATAACTCGACCTTTAAACTTTCGGGGGCATTTCTTTCCATTTCGCTTTATAAAATCGTAAAAACGTACGCATAATATGTATACACTAGCCGAGACCCGCCACCATGTGGCGGGATCAATTCTGTTTGTGTGTTGTATGAGAATTTAGTTGATGATATTTCCGCACTGCTAACGCCGTCTCAGTTCCCACATCAATTAAACTACAACGTAATATTTAACCCTTTTACTTAGGGGCACATGAAATTGCGAATTTTTCAACCTTTCCCCTTGAGTCACGTGACCTACAATTTTGAATTTCCCCGCCTTTCCCCTTGAGTCACGTGACC
>JAQIVE010004652.1:0-14207 GCA_034698285.1 Sminthurinus bimaculatus | reverse complement strand
TCTCAAAACTCGTTGTGGTTCCTGAGATATGATTTTTTACTTTTGCATTGTACCTAGTTGATCACCCTGTACATAGCAGTGGCTGTGTGCATCAAAATTTACAATTCCCTCATATATAGGATGCAGTTTATAACCAAAGAAAGTAGAAAGCAGACAACAGACAATGTATCATCCGTCAGCATAGAAAATACATATTGTAGCAAATAAGACGGTCGATGGTTCTTCTGGAAAGTCAAGACGCTGTGTGCAGTGAAATTGCTGTGAGATGTTGGTTTGGATTTAATATGATGTGGCTGTTTTCTTTGTGTGTTCTCAGAGTTATTGTAACTGCACGTATTACGTATGTATGCATGTGCATAGTGTATAGTATGCAACAATTCTATAGCCGCTACTCATTTTCTAGGTAAGCCGTGAGATTTTTTCACCGTAAAATAATAAACGTATTTGCTATCAAGACATGTAGCAGACGTTGTCGATATTTTCACATTTCTTAATAGACTCTGATCTTATTTCACCGGTTGCAGAATTCCTTTAGGCAAAAAGTTTTTTTTCATTTTCTTGCGCTTTCCTTTTACTTAAAGTCGGCAATATTGAGTGAAAAATTAAGCTTGACTTAAAATCGGAACAAACGTTAATATCAATCAATAAATCAACTTTATTTACGTGTTAAGAAGGCAGCTGCATACAATTTGTACTTGGAAACAACACCATAAATAAAATGTCTGTGGGGCAATTTTAATTGGCCAGCTACAAACTAACGATATTATACTTCGTGACATGAAGCAAGATGGCTGATAAAACCTTTTGCATATAGCAAGCGTAGCATAAATTTTTATCACCGAATGTTCTTTTATACAGTGTATTTTCATGTCATCCGACTGTTTTCGTCTTGACCTATCATAATAACTACTTACATTCATGGGCAAAATAGCGTGACATGACAGTGAAATACAATGGCTTTTTTCTACTGTTCAGTAAAGAAATAAGACATAATACGTACCATACAAAGTCAAAAGAATTGAAATCAGGAGGAAAAAAGCTTTGTCGGTGTATATTATGAACAAGTTTTCAGAGCAAATTCGAATGGAAAATTACTGATGTACCTTGTTTTATCAATAACTAAAATATCTTGTCTCGTTTTTCATCAATTGACTGAGAAAATTTGAAACCGAGTCATTCTTGAAATTAGCATGGAATAAAGGGGCCGGTAGGTGTATAAAAGAAAACTGTTTTATACACGTATAAACATTTTTTCTAGATTGCCTCCCATGTTGCGTGCTATTTTGTATCAACCTCGTCCTATTAGCTTGCCCACTTTGCCATTGTCACTGCTGCGTGACTGATTTTAATGTGAAGAAACAGTTTAATATTCTTAACGTATGTAACGGTGAAGCTTTTAAAAGAAAAATTTACTTATTGTTAACAAAGCGAAAACACTTTTCGGACGGTCTCCCGAGTAAAATTATTACAGTTGTTTTTGTAACTTTCGGACGTGCAAACGAAGCAGCAGGTAGGGAACGAGAATGGAAATTTTACTGCCGAATCGTCTTGGGTTTCTGGCTGTTGATGAGCGTCGTTCTCACAAATGCAGATAAGGTTTGGAACACTTCTTTTTGGAACAATAGTAGGAGCTTGTTAGTTCAGGCCACGGAAATTAATCTGATCGCCAGTTTTCTAGGAAAAAAAACAAAAATTGTTAATACTAAAAGTCTAAATGGCTATAACGGAATATTATTTTTTTTTCTCGAGCTTTCGGTAGAGACTTCTACCCTCTTCAGAAGACCACTTGTTAAAAATTGTTGATAATACTTAACAACTTATTGTATAAATTTTGAAGAAAAATAAAATGTACTCAATGATCCCATTTCTTAAAAAACAAAATTTTTTGTACAAAAGACATCAAATGTGTGTAATGTGCAAACATGTACATATTTATTGAAAATGGTAAAGGTAAAATGAAAATTCAGCAGAATTTCGTGACACTGATTGGGACGATGTTACATAATATGTAAAAAAGCACAGATGTGGGAAAATAAGCAATGTAGAACGTGTGGATAGCGAATAAAGGATATACGAGTGTAAAATGAGGCAGAGGAGATGAAAAGACTAAAAGAGACAACAACAACAAGGGAGAAAATAGAAAAGTAATGAAACAAGTTTGTGCTTATTTGGTGTGTTTCTAGGTTACTTTTCTCCTGTTATCTTTGTGTGTTGGCCTTACATTATGATTACTTACTCCGCTGACTGGCTGAATGAATGAGGATTTCTATACATTTTTGTCTGATGAAGAAGGACAGGCGGCGCCTTGTAGCTTCTCCCTCCTTTTTCTTCCTCTAGATACTTCAAATAACTATATGTATAGGTATGTTTCTTTGTTGTTCCGGCTATTGAAACTTTTTCTCAGTGAGATTGGAAAAATCCATGTACTGTTTTCAACGGAAAACGGAGCTCTACGGTCTCAAGTTTTTTTTTGAATTGTAGATGTATGTATTATACCTACCTACTTACTCTCTCTCTCTCTCTCTCTCTCTGCTTCTGACTGTTACATAACTACAAATATTGTAGGACTTTGGGTTTTTTTATCCGGATATTTGAGCTGGTTTTTTCCTCGCTGCCTTTTCATCTTCTTTCATAGTATGTGAATTTACGTACAGGCTACAAGTCCCGCATGTGTACATGTACAATGTAAATGCTAGACCGTTACTTTTATGTTTTTCAGCATAACCTCCAGGAGACAAAGTTGCCGTCTTTTGGATTTTGGAAGCTCGTGGAGCATTTTGTAGTTTGAACACATACAATATGTCATACTTGACATATTTTTTGAAATTGAGGATTTAAGAAAATGATACAACGTCAGGGAGAAAGCAAAAATGCTTAGAGAACGGAAATAATGTATGTAGGTAAACCAGCCTAGTTTTTTATGGGGATACATAATATATTATGTAGACACTTAAATATGTATACTTACTTACTTACTCAACTTACTGGTTATTATCGAGCGGATTTTTGAGAAACTCAATACTCTTGGAGCAAATATTGTTTATTGTGAATAGGATTGCGAATTTTTTGAAAATCCATTCAAGAATTTGACCGTGTACATACATTGTAAGTACAAGTACATGTCTCGTGTATCTGATCTGACGATCTGAAGCACGTTGGGACACACGTTGTGCAAATTCCAAAAATTCCTCAGAGATGAAAAATTTTCAATTCCTGTCGCCTCTTTCTCTATCGTTTTTTTTCATCCCCAGTTTTTGTCAGTTTACCCAAATAACATTCATCTTGTGTAGGTAATATACTCCATGCATTTTTTCTTACGACTTGTCCTTCTGCGTCATTTTCTGTATCACTTGCCAGTGATACAGAAAATGAGTTCCAGAAGATGAATACAAAAGTTTGACATAATCTTGATATCAGCACTTTTTTTCAACCCTCATTTTTGGCTAGCAAAATTTGTGACAGGTAAAAATGCTTTTTAATGATTGTACATATTGTGTGAGTCAAAAATTTGAAAATATTTTTAATCTAACATGGACGATAAAATAAAACGGGGAAAGTTTTGGTTCAGTTGACTTTATGCCAAACGTCCTTATCTATAGCTCTTAATATATTAGCATTTATGATGAAATATCTTGCGAATTTTTTCAATCGTATTGAGCTCCCACGTCAAGTTTCAAAATAGCAATAAATAACAATGGAGCAACAATTTTATGCGAAAGATGAGTGAACTGCACCGTATAAGTAAAATCCGGTTTGTACTTTGTAGGTCCATGCTGGAGTTCATTATGCATCATAAATCAAATTTTACATATTACATTATTTTTGTATGGCAGTAGCGATTTTGACAAACCATTTTGATTAGGAAAGTGTCGAGACTTGATATTTTCAATAACATCTGTTGAATTCTCCATTTCATTATAAATGGTTTCTTTTTCAAACTTTGTACATAAATCTCAAACTTTTTTTAATATTTAAAATAAAAGTTAAGTGAAAATTCAAAGTCGCAGGAAAGATGCGTTAAAGTTTAAATACATGATTTTGAATCTATGTATGATTTTTTCAAAAATAAATAGCTAGAAAAAATGCGACTTGTTATTTCAATTTCATTGTTTGACAGTTAAAATTGAAAGGCGGATTTTATAGTGACTCAAGATGTAAGTATACTGATTTTGTGTGGGATAAATAGGATCGCTTCTGGAAATCATAGATCCGGATCAGCCCCCAGCTCCTCATTTGAATGAGATGAAGACGGGATAATCTAGTCTCAATGCTCAATGAACTTACCGAGGTGCGACATGAATGCGGTTTAAAGGGAATGGAGCATGACAGGAAGCGATTTCCCTGGTGAAGTTTGCATTGAATTTCCGTTCGTGTCAATTGTCAAAAGCAGTCTCCTCCCACACGAGCAAAGTAAAATGTAAAATCTATTTTCTACTTGAACCCTCTTATACTGATAGTTTTAGTTATGACAGAAAAAAATAACATACACATACATACTGATATACCTACTTACTCGTAATCGCCGTTGATCTATCCGGCAACAATTCATGCAGGGAATTCTAGTGAAAAAAATCACGGAAGTCGACATGAGATTGGCCGACTATCACCGGAAAACGTTGGGGGGTCTTTTGTTTTCTGCCTTAAGACTGAATAGAAAATTTGCATTGTTTTCCATTAAGAAATTTATGAATGTATGTATAGTAGGAGTTTTTTGGAATAAAGTCGAGCTGTATGAAATTCTGGCTAAAATCTTGCAATCAAAACATAAAAGGGCGAAACAGCTCTTCATCAAAAAGAACTTTTCAAATAATTTCATGAAATATTGACTAAATGTAGGTCGAAAATCATTTCAATTTTCATCAACTTTTGAGATCAAGATTTTGATGCATTGTCATGGAAAACTCATCAAAAAATGACAATCTTATCAAATCTTTTATGTATATATGGTGTGAGATTGGGTGAATTTTTTTCTAAGAATTGGATGGGAAAAATAATAGAAATCCTTTTAAAACTCCCTTTGAAATTAAGCTACACATCCCACTTTAACTTCCAAATGTCTTATCCACGCGTAAGGGCTTGTTGTGAGTTGAAAAGGTGATTTGACTTTTTTCAATCCATTTAAATCGAGTTACTTAAATACGTCCAGGTAACTTGAAACAACCAATATGTACACACATATTTGGAGACTACGGACAGATGTGTCAGGACAGGTGACAGGTCACAAGCAGATTTCAGAGAAAAAACGTATTATGTAGATATTATGTGTCATTTTCCGAATTTTAAAATTAAATTTTCTAAAAAATTTGCCCATATCTCCTTTTTCGATATTCCAAGCTCAAAATCAATAATATGTATATATTGGAATTCTTTCTTGTTTTATGTCCTTCTGTTCTTCTACACAATTTTTCCAATTTTTGACAAGATTGAAGATTGAAGTAAAAACTCGATTCTTCAAGCCCATCACTCAATACTACTAATGTACTACACTGGAATTTGAACTTCTTGAGTCTCGAGTACATCAACTCAAAGCTCAAACTTTGTCCAGTTCTTTTATAATATAGTAAAGATCCAGATCTGATCGAATGGATCAGAGATCAAGATCAAAGGTCAGTAACATAATACCCCCATTCATGTATGGACCATGTACGTATCTACAAGAACGTAAGTATTTACACAAGAAATATATCTGAATAACTAATGACAATGACGATCGTCGCCCACAGATTCACCATCTAACATCAACAACCTCCCCATTACCCATATGCTGTATGTATGTACCATGTACCTCTAGGAATCACGCAAATGTCCTGGGAAATTTGTGAAAGGATTATTTTTCTCAAGGCTCGGGACGTCTTGAGAACCTTGAGATATTTTCACTTTCCTATCTTTCCATTTTTAGCCCGGCTGCTGGCTTGACTTGGCTCTTGCTTGATTCTGCATGATTCTTGGTCTTCTGCAAGACTAGTCAATAGTCAGTCTGTACCCTTGCTTTCCTTTCATTTCTTGATTCTTGATACATAGTTTACATTGGCTCTGACCAGCACATGAACACGAAAATGTGGTGCAAGTCTTGGAGGAAACTGCGAGAAAATGAGATAGCAAAAAGGAGAGAAGGAGCTGAAAGTTGAACACTGAATACAATGCACAATGCTTTTGCGCTGCTGCCGTGCTGCTTGTCTGCTTCTATGTAAGCAGACAAGCCAGGAGCATTTCCCCTCGTCACTCGTTGCTCGTTGCAAACGCCAGGCAGGGACCGCGTCTGCATGCTTCCTTACATATACAATATACATACCACTATTTGTAGTATGTATGTACGTACTTATAAATTTCCTCTGGTTTGGTTTCCATCTCGATTTGCGGATCGCTGATGGTCCGCTGGCTCGAGTTGGATCCTTTCACCGTGTAGAAAGTTGGTGAGCAGAGAGGAAATCCGAAATAGTTTCAATGTAGTCGAGCTTCCATCAAGACAGTGGAAAAGTCTCTCTCTACCTCTATCTCTCGCTCTCTTCTCTCTTACTTCCCTCACTGACTTTTATCACAGTCACCAAGGTTGAAGATACACAAACAGACAGACAGACTGCCAGTCAGTCACTCAGTCAGTCAGCCAGTGAGTTACTCACAGATTTTCTCATTCTGATTCTGATTGTTACATGCATCCTCTCCACATACATAGAAATAATAATAATAATAATATTTCCCATGCACGACAGCCTTTTATTTGATTCGCCCCGTTTCATTTTTGAGATGGCTCCTCTCTTCATTCACTTTGGCGAGGGTGATTGCAGTCTCGGCTGATTGTGCCGTGTTTGTGGTGTGTGGTCCATAAAAACGAAGGATTTACAAATTCAAAGTGTGTCCCTCTTTTATATACTACAACAGTATCAAAAAAACTAGTTTCAATCCAAAATTCCTGAATTCTCAAATTCTTCAATGTCATCATCTCGGCTCCTCTCCTAATGTATTGTACTTTCCAAATTCTCAAGTGTGGATATTTTAAAGAAATTGTCCAGCCGAAGCCAAGCAATCCAGTTGAGTTCGATTCGCTTCAATCCCATCAAATATAATATATACAGTTCGCTTTTGCTCCTGTTCGTGATTCATATATTCTTTCATTCCATTCACAGACTTTCTCAATGTCCGATTTTTCCTATATGCGGATATGAATACAACCAGAAAGTACTGCAGACTTTGCCAAATTGCATGTTCAACAGCATGTACCCTGTACACAGTGCAACGGGGACAGTGACAGTTACCCGGTGAACATCATGTTGCCATTGTCACCCTATCCAAGTTTTGCTCGTGTCTCTTTTCAGTGTGCCATCCAAGCTTGATCAAAGCTTATGCCCTGTCTTGACGGATGACAAGGTCAACTTGGATTTGTCATCGAACACGATCTTTGATCCGCTTCTTCTTATTCTGCTGCTTCTTCTTCTTTTCCATCTGCTCAACTCAACGACGGCATCAAAACTGTCAACTTTTCTTGTTCCTCCATTAAAAAATAATGACGGTAAACGGGGGGAGGAAATAGTTTCCCTTGATGCTTTATCCTGGATTATTGTTTCGTCGTCTTTTGGTGAACTAAACTGACTGAGACAGAAAGAAGGAGCTTCTCCGTTTTCTCAACTGTATCGAGTTTTTGTACACTTTAAAAGTGAAAGTGTGACGAGTGACTAGAAAGGGAGACAAAGACGGACAAAGACGAAGAGTACGAAGGAGGAAGAATTCAAAGGTAAGTTGACGTGTTCTTATGTTTCTTATCTTATCTAGTATCTTATCTCTATGTATCTTATGCACTGGAGAGCAATTTTCAAAGATACCATGAAAAGATGAGCTAAAATTTAGCAACATCTTATTATACCCGAGAACAAGTTGATCCTATGTATGTATGTATTAGTTGCGAATCTAGATACTTGATAATGTGCATATTGGCAAACTTTACTGCAGGGAAAATCCGGTGACCTTAGATACATACATGCATACATGTGTACATTCAAGTTATAGATTGTTTCCGTTGCTCCATTTGATTTCCTTTGTCTTGTCATCCTCGATTCAAAGTTTTAAGGCAAGTCAAAGGGAATCCTCTGAATTTGTTTGTATGTACAATGTACAGATGTACGTTAGACAAAACTTTCATTGGTGCTTTCACTTGCTCCAAAGTTTACGCAAATACTGTACATTGTACATTGTATGTACATTGTACATGCTCTTGGTTTGCTTCCTAGTCGTTTCCGCTCAACAAAGACGTAGACGTGTACATTTATGTATCTGCGTAGGTGATGTTATTGTTGCGGCGCCTGTTGTTGCTAGTTTGTGGCTCGAGTCTTATTCTTTTTAGTCGGAAATCCCACAAAAGACTTTCCTCTCCGGTCTTTGTGGTGCCACTTTGCAAATTTTCCATTTCCTCAGACAAATACATACGTACATGTTACTAGTAGTGAACTTACGCAATTGCAATTTCAAAGCGAGGTTAAGTCAGTCCATTTGCTTCTTTTTTCTTTGTCTCAAGTATTGACAAAGAGTCTGACTACAAGAATGTGTATTTGTTTGTAATTATGCACTGTGCACGTGGGAATTTTTTTTAAAGGCTTCCAACAATGTAATTTCCTGTTTGAAGTGAAGTTCAGACAGCAACCCGTGCAGAACCGAAACCATATACGGATGAAGGAAAAGCAAGGAGCTCTATGAAAATGCATGCATAGAAACATGGGAGAATACTCTGTCAAAAGTGACGGTAGAGTGACTTTTAAAATCCTGTATATTGTATAAAAATAACAGGCCACGTTTTTTCTGGTTTTTTGTCGGGAATCTCGTGCAAAGTTGTCTAGAGAAAAGCGCAATAGATTTTCGTTTCAATTAAAAACCCAGACAGAACTCGTAATACTTGTGCACAGTTAAAAGGGCCGTCGTTGTTCTTTTTACAGTGTTTTTCTAAAAGTTTTCAAATGAAAAGATTTGAAGTTTTAACTATAGAACGGTGAGAGGTGTGAATCTGGTGCACGTTCCTCATCCATTACTAATCACGAATGCATAAAAAGATGACTTCAAAGGAAAATACTATGGTTTGCAAGTTGTCATTCTGTTGTTGGCCACAATGTATTATTTTTGTAGAGGAGTGGATAAACAGTAAACAGGCTAACAAAGATACTCGAGATTCGCATTTTAGAGAATATCAAAGTTTCCTCAAAGAGAAAAATACTTTTGACTTTCACCACGTCCCGACGTTCTGACGTCTGTGCGGACAGACAGACAGTGGACTTGAGTTACAATTATTATGTACACATATTACATATTACTTTCATTTCCAACATCATGTGTTGTGTAGCCAAGGGGCGGAATATTTACATGTACATATACTCGCATATCCGTGTGCATGTGCCGACTTTTGAGTATAATACCTGTCATGTAGTTTACTTCTTGCTAAAGACCATCAAGGTATGCCTTTTATTACAGTACTATGCAACCACTATCTATACGACGGTTATCACGCGGGCGTACTTTTGTTTTCATTTTGAAATCTTTACTACATATGTACACAAGCCTACGGTCCTTTCCTTTTTGCAACTTTTTATTCCAATCAAAATGTACATAATACATACATACATGCATTACGACTTAATTGGTCATTGTTAACTGCCTGCTACAATGGAAAGCTATAAGTGAAAATGTTGCAGATTGAGTGGGCGATGCTGCAGGAAAAACGTTACAGATAACGCATTTATTGAATTTGCATTATGCATACTTGTGTACAGTACACACGTCACAGTGTGCAGCGTGCAACGAGAGATTTTACATTAGGATCGATTTAAACTTAATCTAATGTCGACAATCCAGACCTAGATATATAGTACTTTGCGTGGGAAAAAACAATGAGTGGGGATCAATGAGGGAGTATAATTCTATTTTCATTTCTAATTTTAAACTTGGACGCTTTGGCATCAGATGCTAGAGCCTATAGCGTGTTTGACGAGGTTCCGTTCAAAAAGAAAAAGAAATTAGGTCCTGTTGGCTTTTAAAATATATTATACGGTATGTAAGTACAAGTATGTAAACTGGAGGATAGAAATATTTAAATTTATAAATATTTGAATTTGAGCTGGACAAATAATTTATATTATTTAATTACGAATATTTCATTCATATTATGAATGAAATATTCGTTGCAGAAAAAGGTTTGAAGTTTCACCATAGTAATTGAACACGCATCTGCAGTTACATTAAAACACTCATAGCGCCGGTAATACTAAAAGTGGCAACTTTCTCACTGGAGAAAGCAGAAAACAATTCAAGGGAAGTGCACTTGTCTGCTCTCGAGTGTTATAAATATATTCTAGTTAGCTGAACGCTGATACAGAATCTAATAAATAAAAACGAAAGAGTTAAAAGGATACTCGTGATGGCATGTACATACAATGTACAATGCGCAATGCATATTGTGCATACATGTCTCATATTAAATGTCTATTTGCTTTAAAACGGCGACTTTTAATAGTTACTCGTACATAAATATTGCAAAGACTGTGCACTGTGCATTATGATAAAAGAGCAGACGAGTAAATTTGCTACTGTGTGTGTGTATATTGTGGCCTCCTTTTATACCGATACTTCATAATATGTACTTGGGGTGATATAACTTGTATGTATAAAAGGGAAATTTTCATGGTACATGTAACGTGTTTTTATGCGGATGAAAAAATAGGGAAAATGTAAAAACAGAAACATCCACCCTCCAACGTACAAATATTATACTACACACATAAACCAAAGTCTATTGTAAAAATATCCCAGCTTCCCGAGAGAGCAGACACTCACATATATTCTGGTTCTTTTAAGTGTTTACTCTTGTAGCTCAAGGACTTTATTCGAATACAATAACAAAAGTGACATTTGTGTAGGTTTCTACTCGCATCGGCCGCTCTCCTGTTCATTGTTCGTACAACTATCATGAATGAAAGTGTAGATTCGAGATGTTTATCCTCTTTCCCTATTTGTCTGCAGCACATGGTACATACACGTACCATGTACCTACATATTATGTGTATCTATTGGTTTTTGCGCCTTTTGTCCTGGACCAGTTACCTTGAAAATAATTACTTGCTTTCTATACAGCAAGTTCCTCGGTCGCCGTAGTTTTGCTCCGAATCCTTTTATTTTGGCGCTGGTAATTGTACATTTGTCATCTTTTGTGACACAGGAGTCCAGTCCGCATATGTACAATGTATATACGATTTCATAGCCCTATTACTATATTTCACTGCATTTTGCCCTGTACGAGTTTACAAGCTTCTGCAATTGCGGGTGAACTTTTTTTTGCTTTAGTTACATTATTTTGTGCTTCTCCATAGGAAAGTGTACTTTCCCCACCATTTATGAGCGGATGGAAAACCATTCAGTAGCTCCATAGATATAAATTGTATATAAATTGTAACGAAGCTTTCATGACTACTTTTAAAAGCGTCAAAAAATTCCAGTTTAATTCTATTCTGGTTTCAATAACTGAAGGTAGCGCATTGAGGGAAATATGTTAAACACTTGAGACTTGACTATATGCTATATAGTGATACAATTTTCTCATTCGTTTCTACAAATGTACAGATAGTGTACCGATGAAATCTCGACATACTTCCGGTTCTCTGAGTGTACACGTTTTAGGTATAAGGGGTAGGTTGTATGCAGGTATGGAGAAGCTATCTGCTGTCTGGTATTTGTTGAAAAATGTGCAAAAAATTTAACTGTACGTGGGCCTGCCTAAAGTGATAAGTGTAGGCTTTGACGCCAAAGCGAAATATGTATCCTCATTTTTGTAATTTCCTCGCTTCCCCATTCGCCGGGACTTTCTCTAAATGTATTATTGTATTATATGCACGTAAAATACTTTGACTCAAAAAAGAGCAAAGAAAAGAGCACCGGACGTGTTTGAAATAGAATCTTAATGAACTACTTTATCATAAATGCATCTCTATATTCTCTGGATCTGAGTGTAAATTGCGAAATTGTGTGAAAATTATTATCGTTATATTATTCAGAGGGAGAAAACGTGATCTTTTCAAATCCCTCCAGATTTTTCTTCCCCGCTTTTACATACATACTTTTTACTTTATGTGTAATGCGTATAATATTATTCGTTATTCGTTTCTTTGACACTCGCCGTCCAAAGGGAATGAAATGGCTGCCCAAGTGTGATAAAACACGTCATCAAGTACATATATATACAGTTTCACGGTAACAATATTCAGCTCTCGTCCCAAGAAATGAATGAGTAAAAATTAATACTATATACTATATTGCTTATGTATGTTCAGAAAGCTTTTGCTCATTCCTTTTATTTAATTTGAATTAAATCAAAATTAAATCCTTTAGTTACATAATAAAAAACAGACGCAATAGTGCTCTTAATCTCCAGTTCTATTTCCGTTTGAGGATTATTTTTCATGTTCGTTTCGTGGAAAAGATTTTGTCCGTATATGACAACTAGAATCTTCCCTTCAAATGCAATTTAAAAACGAGAAAAATACTTACATACACTTGCTTATCGAGCAAAAACTGACACTGAGAGGTGAAGGCTAATAATATAATAATCTACAGCTAATGACTTAATAAAGTTACTATTAATAGTGTTGACACGTTCAGTGTTCAAGTTCAAGTAAATCCAAGCGATGATGATGATGATGAAGTCCAAGTAAAAGCTACTGAAGGAAAATTGTGCTGATTTCAATTTCTCCTGACCAAAAAGAGTATTGTATTGATGTACATACATTAGTTACACAACTAGAGCAAAAAGGCTACATTTCCATTAGTTTCACATTATTCAATATCCCACATTGGTATCTTTTCTGCCATCTTTCCCAATCAAATCCATCTCTCAGCGATCCAGTCTCCAGAGAATTGATACCTAAAGAACCGGAGCGAAGGAGACGAGATGATGACGATGACGATGGACAATGACGGGAAAATACATACACACATACATATGTTTACACTGGAAAAGCAATGGACGGGTGCAGAAAATCGGAAATCCTGTCATTTTGTCCAACGCTACAAAAGTTGAAGGTTTGTCAATGAGAATGTACACGGTTTGCAATACACACATATATCTGAGTTTGGTGAAGGTTGAGTCAGCAAGAATTGGGACATTTCTATCAGCTTCTACAATCTCACTATACCTACTATGTATGTATATGTACATTGTACAAGTGCAATTTACCTGTGTACACAGTAGTACATCCATATAACCTAATGATCAACAGTATACTGAATCGAATTGAAGTTGGTGGTCCTGAACAGCTTTTTAAGTGGAGCTCACTCAGACCTGGAGTGTGGGTCTATGTTCAAGGTATATAGATAAATGTTTAATGTGTAGCTATGTACATATGTATTGTAGTTTTGGAACTGTGAGTTGTACAGTGATACAGCAGAAAATAGAAGGCTATACATTATACACAGTTATTTTAGGTGTGTGCGTCCTTAATTGAGCGCCCGTCACATTTGATACAATTCTGTCTCAAAGATGATGACGAACAGTTGGGGAACCTAACCAATAACAGTGTATATTCTAGAATTCTATAGTATACTCACTGTGTATTATACAGTGTATACACTTGTTGTATGTATGTATGAGGTGAAATCGATTGAAAGTTGCGAATTATTTATCTGCATCTATCACGGTCATGGTACAGTCGACACGCAATCGTTTCACGACGAAAACAAGAGGAGAAACGATTCATTTGAAGAACAACTTATTCAAGGCATTTCTCTCAATATTATACTCCGGATTAGTATTTCCTTGCTCCTTGCCAATAAAACTCGAGTTGCAGAAATGTGTAAGCATTGCAGATTGATACCTTTTCCTCACACTACCGGTGGACGGATGACGAGAATACATATGTAGTTATGGTTAGGTTTTAGGAGTAGAACGCAAGCTTGGTTGGCTGAACGTGTGTAACGGATCCAGGAACTAGCAGGGTAAATAATTTTTCCTTCCTCGTCCGAGAGCTGCCTTAGCCTTGTTTTCTTTCGTACTTTTTTCTATGTATGTATGCATGAGGTGGAAAAATTTCCGGTTCTAATCCCATTTCCGATTGCCTGCTAAACAAGATTCAGCTGCTTATTTAATGTGCATATATATTACTATATGCGTTGGAAAACTTCAATTTTCCTTATAAACACAAACAGGCTTTACACTTAAAACTATTGAAAAAATATTAATACCA
>JAQIVE010004651.1:0-14212 GCA_034698285.1 Sminthurinus bimaculatus | reverse complement strand
CAGTTTTTGTCCAGTTCTAGCCATAGTTTTCTTGGACAAAGGCTCAACGAAACCGATACTGCGAGCTGAAATTATGTTAGGTAGTAAAAATACAAAATCATCATAATATTATTATGTATGACAGAATCATCGAAAAAATATCTCCGTGATCCGCGAGCTACAAATTGAGACATATCACCCATAGTGTATCAATAGGAATCTATATATCAACTATGTATCACCAAAAAAAAATCTTGACAAAGGTCTTCTTCTCATATTCAAGCAAGAGTCAATTATTTTATAACTTTATAAGAATTTACTTAACTATAATACAAAACTGATTACATTTCGCAGTTAAAAAGCCTTTTAGTTTTCTAGTTTATTACGGCTTCGTACTTATGTATCTAATTGCTAAAGTTTGTATACTATCTACAATTTATTAAAATTTTAAGTTTTAAGTTTAGTATGTCAAGTTGCTATGCATGAAGTCGCTGAGAAGGATGAGAGAGAAGGACTTGGACTTGGAAATATCCGGGCAATCCGGTTTTTGTTGTTGTGGTACATCTTTTCAGGATGTACCCTATTCCTCAACAAGTATATTATGACGACTATGCATGGAGATCCAACATTATTAGGTACGTAACATTAAACTACAACTGAGCATACTGTAATTTCATGATGTACTTATAGGAACGTAAATAATAGGTAATATAAGTAATAAGTAGTGTATGACAAACATTTTATAGACAACAATTTAGTAAACAGATGCTGTTGTGAATATAGGCGTGTTTATGGCTGTATTGACAATTTTTTCTTTTCAAATATAGGGACATGTCAAATGATGATGACCCTAATATGTGGATTCATCCAAATGTATTTTCCTTGTGGGATGTATCGAAAAGTTAGAAGATACAAGTGGCCTCCAGGTAGAATTTTTTTGTGTTCTGAACATTTGGACCTTTAGTGAACGACATACTTTATTTTCAAAATATTGGCATTTACACATTTAACGGTAGGTAACTAACTGACTGTTTTCTTCACAAACATTTTTAAAACCTTTATTACTTTGTTTTTTTAAAGGATTTTTTAAGCACATGATTCTTGTGGGTTCTATGAGGTATGATTGTTTAATGTTTTTACAAGAAATATTATGCGTATATACAAATACATCTTTGAGTTTAGTTTAATGTCACGATTAAATGATTATAATAACTATTATTTGCATCTAAATCTACGTATTTACAGATTCACGACAGTCGTCTTAGGCTTAGTCGCATTAAACTATGTCGCTGTCAGTTTTACTGAAACAATCAAAAGTAGTGCACCGATTTTCACGGTGATTATTTCTAGACTATTATTGGATGAGAAAACGGGGCTTTATGTCAACTTGTCATTAGTTCCAGGTACTTTGAGCAAAACTAAAATTTTATTTACAGAAAGTTTTGACCCCTTTGGTATCTTTATCATGCCAACTCAGATTGATGACCCTTGGAAGTCCAAGTCGGGCACAGATTTTCTCATCAGTTGCCTGTTGGCTTCAACCCCATAATTGATTTTTGTATTTTCGTATTTGTTTGCAACTTTCTATTTCACGGCGGACTTTATATTTGCATTTGTTTAATTAACAGTTATGGGTGGACTCGCTCTCTGTTCTTGGAATGAGATCAGTTTCGGTAATATTAATAAACTAAATTTCTAATTAATATATGTAAATATTAAACTTCGTGAACATTCCAAGCCTTTTACATTTATCATTTTTAATAAAAGGTCAGTAATAAATCAATTCTTTTGGGAAACAGACATGACTGGTTTTTTGGCAGCCGTTTCGTGTAACTTTACAGAGTGCCTACAAAACGTAATTAAAATCATAATTTAATCATGTTAATTAGAATAACATAGTAAAGTATAATATAAGCTTGTTTCATAAATCGACAATCTTATATACTACACAGGTATACAGTAAAATGTTAATAAGTGGAGAGGGATACCGTTACTCGTGAGCATTATTTTTGTTACTATATAACTTGCAATTTTTATACAGAGACGTCGTGTACCATGTTTCGTACATTGATGTTGTTATTTAGATACTAATTTTATTTTGATGTATATACACAGGCCTGCGGAATTACAATTTTATACTAGCGCTTCGGCAATGTTTGTACAGGTAATTAAGTCAGCATAAACATAATTCTAAATGTATACATTTATATGTATTACCAAATAATTTCTGGATTTGCAGATATTATTGAAATTTGTTTGCTTGTTTTTACAGATACCAGTGTTCTTCTATCTCGGTCATCGAACAGAAATTTTCGATGACGGTTGGTTATTCTTACTTTTTATATTGAACGGAGTGTTCTTTCACTTCCAGAGTATCTCTGCGTATGTTCTAATGGACTATATTTCTCCAGTTACTCACAGGTATTTAATCTACCTAACAATTTTTCTTCATTCTTCAGTAATTATTCGCCTTGATATTATTGATTTTTTTAGGAACAATTTGATTGTATATTATTCAAATTATGTGCAATTTTTTAAGAATAATAAAATAACTATTTATTATCTAGTGTGGCGAACACTGCAAAAAGAGCTCTTCTAATATGGTTGTCAGTGATTCTCTTCGGAAATGAAGTTACCTTACTCTCGGGACTGGGAACAACAGTAGTTATTATTGGTGTTTTACTATACAACAAGGCAAGAGACTTTGATCTTCAGAAAATTCCTTACGTCATCATGAGTGATCCAAAATTTAGTGACAAAAAAATCGAAACTTGCTAACATTATATTTGTCGTCGGTAATTTATGATTACACTTGTAACTATGCTTTGGGTTATTGCCATTACATTCCTTCTTCTTTATATTATATTTTAATTTTAATGTGTTTATGCATGATACTGTTATAGGTATGTAGTATTATAATAAGTAGTTATCATTAAGCACGTAGTATGCTATATTTTCTGCTTCTTACGATTCAATTAGTTTTAGTTTTAGTATTCATACGTGTTAGTTAAGTTCGTTGGCTATTAAGGTTAGTCTGTTTTCATTGTTTTCCATAGGAAACTGATTTTTCCCATCTTTGTCAAGAAAAGCAACAATTTGTCGCCTGTAACATACCATACCTCAAGCCGACTTTTCTTAAAAATGAAATTTCCCGAGGATAAACATTGAAAATGCACTCCCTTACAGTCTACACAACCCTTGGGTATAGGTAGTGAAATAGAAAAACGGAAAGTAAATCTATTCAGAACTTGAAGTTTTATAGGTGAATCAAAAGTACCTTATCGTTAGATACGACAGTGTTGCACGTAGATATGTAGATATATGTATGTAGATATAAGAAGTAACAAAATTTTCCGTCAATTTTTCTGAAACAATTATTCATCTATTCAAAACATGTATCACAACAAATTGCAGCAATACAATTTGGATATTATTCCAGTAGTAGGACGACGACTGTATGATTACAATCACAATCACTAACATTTCGAGAGAGATTTTACGCTTGAGTTTATTGTATAACATTATCATAATACATATAAATTATACCAATTTACTGTGAATGAACAAGATAAATAATATAAGCAGTGTGATTGATGAGAGACAATAGCAAAATATATATGTATTATTATTTTTTGGTAAAGTCGCCGTCTTTCTTTCTGGATTTTTAAAGTTTGAAACAATACTATTTATGTAAGGACACTCTAAAAAATGTATATCATACATTGAAAATAAGAAGTAGGAAACCGTGTTAAGTTTATAGTCAGCCAATAAAGAAAGAAGGAAAGAAATAGTGAAGAGTTGTACTTATACTGTAAGAATATAAGCAGGCCTAATCTTTTATACACTATCGACACTAGTGATATTTAAACAAAAGATTTATATACGATTTACAAGAAATCATAATATAAGTAATAGTATAATAATGATTATTGCTACTTGAGAGAATGTAACCAGTTTTCTTACAAAGCCAACACGAGTTACTAAAAATACTTGGTGTTTTTATTAAATTTACATTATAATAATATAATCTAATGCTGCATACGTGTATAATAAAATGTATGAACGCAAAAAATTCACGAGGCACACTTTCACAGTTAATACTATTATCTTTTATATGTATCATACACATGTACAAGATGCCGTTTCCAATGTTATATTTATTATTTATTTATCAAAGAAAGACGGAGTACTTTCTATACATATATGTAAGTACTTTCTAAAAACCAAAAACATAAATAATGATATTCATGCTATAATTTAATTTGTAAGTGTGAGTATGTAATTAGTCAAAAATTTATGTGATAGAGTTCACATTTTTTATTTTGAAAATAAAAAATGTATAGAAAAAATGCTCGAAATTGTTTGTATTCTCGATGAATAACGGAGTTCAAAGTGTATTATGAATGTGTATAAAAATGTGTGCATCTCTTGCCCAGATAACCCAAATGTAAAAGTACAAAGTAAAAGTACTGCTGAGCTAATCAATTAATTGAAAACACAAAATATATTTATAAATACGTTAATATGCTCGGTCTATAACGTTAAAGTGTCCTAGAATCGTATTAGATGATAAAATAAAATAATATTTAATATCTTAAAGACTCAAGATCTATTCACATAACGTATACTTAATCGATAGCGATGGGTTGCAATTTACGCCTGAAGTATGTTATGTATACCCATACGACTTTTTCTTTTGTGTTGAAATATCATGCGTTTGGGTTATCTGGACAGTATTGATCTACCGATTGAAAGTTTTTTTGGAATGTCTGGTGCACTTTATATTATCGATTTATATTTTGTATAATATGAATATCGTACATATGAAGCATCGAATTATTTTATTATGTTTGTTAATTATTTTGAGTGACGTTTTGGAAGCGTGTCGATAATTTTGGATTTACAACAATATTCACCATTATTAGCTGTAATATGTTGATCCTATTTTCTCATATTCTGCTTACCAACATTTTATAATTTCCAAAAAATACAGGTTGCAATTTAAAAATTGTTTATTTTTCACCATGTTATGCTACCAAAATTTACCATACATTCTCTGGTTTTATTACACGTTACGTGTGTTATCAAACATCCAACATCGGGTGAGTTAAATTGTAATAATTTTTGAAACAGATTTACAAGTATTTATAATTTTCGATGTACCGGGTGACCAAGAAGCATGGGCCTTTTTTACATAGCAACTCATGTTAATTCGAGCCCATCTTTCCTGGTCACGCGGTATACAGTAAAGACTAGTTTATATCGCGATTTTGTTTTACCCTTGTTTGTAAAGGACTAATCACATATGTATAGATAATGAGGGTCATGTTGCACAATATTTTTTTATGTTTGAAATATATTATTCAGTGTATAATCGTAAAACAAATCCATCATTCATTATTATTTGGAAGATTTCCTTCATGTCAAGACCAATAACTATTGTTCAAACTGAAAAATGGCTCCGGCTGTTACTGTAATACTTGCTCGTTCCTTTGAATAATAAAACAATTACCAGTATTTCGAAATAATTTTGCCAATTTGTCTGTTTGTTTTACTGAATGTCAGAAAAAAAAATTTTTTAGTTATGAATACGTTTAGTTAGCTATTGTTTACGGTTAGTTAATATGCAGTAGTATGCTGTCTACTTTTTAGTAGATTGATGTTCAAGTGTCACCTTCTCATCACTGATCTAGTACACTAGCTGTATTATCCACGAAAAACGGAACACATGCCTGATTTCCTTTGTCCCTATAAAAAATGTGCATCCAAAATAAAGCACTATCTACTTTTGTGTTTTCAGTTTTCAGGAAACGAATAATATGCAACAAGAAAATATGACACATTTAGACTTGTTCACAATAGAAAAACAAACTTATAGTGGTATTTATTTCTTTTTTCATCCTGATTTCTTTGTCCAGGTGAGATACACATAACGTATTTTATATATACACCACTTATTGTTTAAGCGCAGTGACGATGCATATATATATATAACTAATAAAAACTAAATCTATGTATATGTACAGGTAATATATATTTTTTAACAATATAACAATGGATATAAGTATATTATCTAAGTAAAGACGGACAATACTTTTTGGATTTGATAACAATAATAATATATATTAATATTATTACAGACACTCTTTCTTTCATTTGTATTAATAACACTTCGTTTTGTCTTCTGCTTCCATCTTATTACAACACACTCAGGCTCAGACACTATGTTTATGCATGTATAGGTATAATAAGCACGTGTTTATAATGCATAATTTTTGTGTTATATATTTTATATATATATTATATACAGTACAATATTTGTCACATATCTCATTTCCTTAAATCTTATTCTATAACTGGTATTCCGGGATAGTTTGCTTAGAAATATAATAATAATAATAACACATTAACAGCATACACTTGTAAAACAAAACATTTCTTAAAATTGTATATGTATAATGTATATGGGCGGTGACGATACGAGAAAAAATAATTACTATTATAACAATGAGGGCCAAACTATAATCTAGGTACTAGGTACTATATGTAACAATAATAACATTATTAAGAAATATCAGCATCCGAGTCTGAATCTGAATCTTCGTTAAGGACCGTTAATGGAATTGCTCCTAGCCGAATTAATTCTGAGGCTAGTCTGGGGTTAGAGTCTGAGGCAACTTGGTATGGAGTGTAACCAGCATAGGTTTCGGATTCTAAAGCACATCCACATTCACTGATTAGTACGCGAATAGCTGCAATTTGTCCTCTTTCCGCTGCAAGATGAACGGCACTTCTACCAGCTTTGTTTTCTGTTGCATGGACATCAGCTCCTAGCCTGTAATTATAAATATTAATAAACAATTAAAATATCGTTCACGGATACATAAACTGACATAAGTACATATCATACACAATATGTTTTTTAATTGAGCGTTCTCGAAAGTCCTCATTTTTTTATCTTTTCAACTTCACATAGTCTAATGACTATATGCATGTAATAAAATATGGGATCTATAAAATAAACTCTTACCAGTGTAATGCGCGTATTATATCACAATAGCCATGCATACTTGCCAAATGGATTGGTGCTTGACCTAAGAATAGAAAAAACAGAGACATTTATAAAAGATTGTTTATTATTCAAATGAGGATTGTGAATTGCAAAGTACTCATACTGTTCACAGGAGAAATGTACTTTGTGCACATACATAGTACATACTACATACTACACATATGTGTAGCGATTTTACTCTCCTTTTTGGGTATTTCCCGAGCAATATCAAACTAGGATGTGAGATACGAAAAGTACAACCTTTGTATCATGAATACTACTATTACAAAAAACACAAAGTCAACAACAACAACAAATTCATAAAATCATATTCTGTATCCATTATGTGTCGATAGTAGTAAGTATTGTCATGTATGAAATATCAGTAGAGGAATTCCCCTCGATCAAAAGTACGAACAGATAAAAACTTGAAGAAAAAACTGGAAAACCTGTACGAATTAATTCATACATCATTCTGCGCTACATACTTGCTATGTAAAACTAATGTCTGTAATCGGTAAGTATAGAGTATAGACATACTGTACACTTTCAAGTCTTCAAAGTATGTATGTACAACCAAATTTTCCATGTTGTTCAAAGAGAAAGGAGATTAAGCATGGCATTATGTAGGTATATAATGTTGCAAAAAGAAATTTAAGTACAGGTTAATTAATTTTAGCATCATAACACAATGTATGAGTGTTTTCGTCTAGTTATTAGTAATAATAATTGTTAATACAAAGCGAGTCCGAATAAAATGCTAAAGTTTCTACAATCTCTCTTACACGCTAATATGATTAAAAATGTGAAATACACGTCAAAAATTCAAATGAAGTGATATTATAATAACGTGGAAAAAGCTCGTTTTAATTCCAAAAGAGTGATTCATGCATGACTCATGAGTCATTGCATAATGATTTCCCATCACAATTAAATCCCAACTAACTGTTACCCATCTATAATAGAAGTATAAATGTGAGTATAATAATATTATGCGTATAATATACTGTACAAAGTATAAAGACGTGTGCATGCTTGGATAAAACTTGTTCGTATCGTTCTAGATAATACAATTTTCCTAAACTTCCCACGTTTCCAGTTTCCAGAGAAAAACAACGAAGAAATGACAAAAACTGGAAAGAAAGTCCACAAACACACGGAGAGAAACAACACGTTTTTTCTTTTTGTACAAGTGGGATCCAAGAGGGATTACCACTTTCAGCAATAATTCTGGAAAATGTAAGTGTTGAACTGTACTTGTGATTACTCATCCATTGAGGAAGAAGCAGTTTTATCTACCTTATGGCACAAATCTGGAATGGCTTAACCTTCCAGGAAAATACAATGGAACAAGTAGTTTCATGAGTGATTGACCTAGTGTAAAAGAATTATTTTTGACTGCCGCCGCCAATCGCCAATCGTTCATAAAAGTCACCAGATAAGATTAAAATTCAAAAGTTCTGCATAAAAGTCATAGGGACCCTCTTAAGGGCTACATATTGGCATTTTTATCCATACTTCGGAGCAGAAACTATGTACATACATAAAATTGTCCATAATCCATATTATACATTGGTCCAAAGTGCATGTACATTAAATACTCTATGTCTATGTACAGTATCAACATAGCAGTTGTATTACATTTTTTTTGGATTTGAGCCTACAAACATTTGCAAATACCTCGTGCCTAACTACGAAGACTGGCAGAAGGACGATGATAATACATTCCTGATCCCAATATAAAATCCAAACAAAAAGATGTCAGGGGAATCCCGGGATATGCTTGTCGAATACATTTCTTCCTCACTACGTGTGTGTGATGCACTCACATGTTTTAAAAAGTTATGTTATAAATTTAGTAGAACGTAATCTAAAAATAAGCAGACTCCTTAAATGGATGAGACAGGACGATTATTTTTAGCCAACTCGTACGGGAAATCCCCAACAACCTTGGTTGTATCCTCAATTCTCATTCCTTTCTATTAAAGAAGATGTACATATAAAACACGAACGCGAGTTCAATTCACTTTAACTTGCCGTCCTGTGTAGCACAGAACGGCATGAATATACATGTAAATACTCTGGTACGGTAAAGCATAGTATACAATCTTCCTTTCAGTATTCACTGCCATTGGGAATTTTGTCGATTGTACGTCATATTTTTTACTTATAATCAGAGTCTGATATGTGCCTTTATTACAATCATATTTTACAATGTATACATACATGCCGATAGAGATAATGTCATGTATACTACCAGTAGATAACTCTATATATTTTTAATAAGCACACACATTACATAATATCAACAAAAGTAATAAAAAAAACTATTTATCAATAAATTATAACGCTGTAAAGCAATATATTGTATGTACTGTACATATAAAATAATATACATAATACATACTTACATTGAGAAATGTTATTTTCCGTTAAAACTTGAAAGCGGTAAAACTGTTGCCACTTGCCACTAATTCAATTTTACCAATCGAGTAAACGGCCAAATTTCTAGATAAATATGTTATGATAATAAATTAAGGGTCTCCTGCTTTTAAAATTGATAGTATGTATAACCTTTCAAAAGACCGAGAAAGAGATGCATTGCTATTACGACTACTAACTTTATTTAGTATTGTTTCATTTTAATTTCGTGACTGTTTAATGAACGAGCACAGTCATACTTTGTACTTTCCATTGTAATTACTCGTTCCCCTGAACTAAGCTATGCTATAGTTTTGCCTAGACAATATGCATCATAGGTACATTCCCGTAGCAGACATATCACTGAGAAAAACCCCAAAGCCAAACATATTATAATTCAATTTCTATTAAAATACTTTTTGCTAATGCTCTCACCAACAGTTCCCATGTATGTAGACAACAACTGTGATGTCATTCAAGGAACACTATAACATTATTATGGCATGATGATGTATATTGTATGAGCGATTTTGCTGTGGACCTTTACAATTCACCACTACTGCAAAATCCTTTGAAATCTCCTACGTCAAGATAAAATACGTAATCTTCTTGGTAACAATAAATACGTGCTGGTACCTAACACATTGAAAATATGTAGTATGTTTGTTGTTGTTATTGATGGAAGCAATTTATTTTGACCGCCGACAAAATGTTGGTATGTCATGACTTATTATTATATTATATTAGGTCAAAGCGAATGTATTTAAGTTGACTTTGTCACACTTAAACCAATACGAAGAAAGTGTTATGAGGTGCTACAATTGATTTTTCTATCTACACTACCAGTTTGATATTACTTGGGATATTTTTTGTTACTTTTAACACGATACGTTCACCACAAGGACTGAAAGGAGTTGAATTGTATATATTATATGTATACTTACCATCATAATTTGATGTGTCAATTTGTTGAGGAAGGGTTTGTGCAAATGGTGGGTAGCGTAATTGGCATTGTTGTAGTTCACTTGCAGAGATGGCCATTGACAAAGCCTGTAGACAGTTAAGATCACCTTGTCGAGCTGCAATGTGAATTGGACATTCTCCTTGTCGATCTACAATTAAAAAGTTATGGTACTATTAGTCTTTATTATTTAAATGAAAAAAGAAGCGGGCAAAGCACCTTGAATGTGTTATGGGATTTATTTTAGACCACAATCTGCTTATTGCATTATTACCTCGAATATCTACACGGGCTCCAGCAGCTACTAGGTAACGAGCTACACGGGATTGTTTCGTTAAGCAGGCTAAATGTAACGGTGTTTGACATTCATCTGTGAAAAAATAACAAACAAAAGAATGGTCAGATTTGATTCCTATAAAAGCCCTTTTATTCTCCTGCTTAAAAATTTTAAAAAAAGTCAATCTGCATTTCTCTATGTTTATAAATAATTACCGTTTTGAAAGTCTAGTACTGAAGGATGAGGTGCCAGCGAAATGAGGGTATATACTACATCTGTACGGCCCTCCATTATTGCAATGTGAAGTTGTGTATCGCCATCGTCATCAGGTGTGTAAAATGTTTCCCAGGGAGGATATTCGGTAGGATCTCTTAATTTACTAGAGGACGATGGAAATAGCGTCTTTGGATCTTCACTACTTATATTTAATTGACTAAAATTATCTGAAATGTCCAATCCACTGTCTTGTCTATTATAAAAAGATGTCGATGAACATGATGGTCCTAAGTCACAGGCTGAAGCACCCAAATCACTTTCTGTAGTAATGGCACCTGAAAGGAAACCAGAGTCTCGCCCGATTTCCCCAGACTCCAAAATTTTATTTGTTCCGTCGTCTGAACTCATCTTTTGACTTCCTATGTGCATTTTGTGGAGAAATCCTGCAAATAAAAGGGGAAAAAATGTTAAATATTTGCACACCAGCAATATGACTACTATTTAAGCTATTGCCTAATATCAAAATTTTAAACTTGACTTTTAAAAACACCTGTGTAAAATATGCATGTACACACACCCACACATCTAAACTATTACTTAACTATACATATTATTTATGCTGAACAATATCATGTAATCAGTAATCTTAGCACGTACTGACAACGTCATTACGTGTACAAAATTGAGTTTGAAAGTGTAAATCATGACAATATATATTCAAGGGGACAAAAAATGGCGGAAAGAAATTACTTAGACGAGATTACTTTGTAGAGTTATTCAACTCTTCGACCAAGCAGACAACTTTATGTGTATCAGTATAATATCATGTTACGTATTTACTAATACAGCTATATTGGTCTGTTTTTGTTTGTACACCACAGCTTTTTCTGGCTATTCTTTCCTTCTTTGATACACTCTTTGATTCACTTTTCTATTTACAGTGTAAAAAATGGCCATTTATAAGCACCTATTGAAAAAAATAATCATGTATATGTCACATTATAAAGAATAATTGTATTCAATGTGTTTGCATGTGCATAGCGCTCAACTTCTCACTGTAACTTTACCTACAAAGTAAAAATGACTCGTATCTCTTATTACTTATTACTAGCAATAAGTCATGCAGTCAAACCGACAAATAAAATTACGTAGTTGACCGCAACTTTAACCGTAAACATTAGGTTTTAAGTTGGAAGCATTTTCAACCTAGAATTTAGAATTAGGCTTACCAGGAAAAAAGCATAAATTATAAAAATAATGCTTCAACCAGTACTTACAAATAATGCATCTTTAGATCATAAACTTTTGTATAGCCTTTGACATAACTATGGAATACTACAAAATGATCTTCTTTCTCCTGTTATCTTATCGCACCGAAAAGGTAATGACAGCTTACTTGATACTTGAATGACCTCAAGAACGTTTTTTCTTTGCATAAAAATTTAAAATATGTACAAACTCATTATGTCCCACATAATAATAAATACAGTATTCATCATAATATATAGGCTCTATATTGTTATACACAATATCTGATCTAATTGTGATATTTTGTGAGTGTATAGAATATTATTTTATTATAATATTACATATTATTATTATGATTTGAATGCCATTCTCCCTTACTACATACATAGTATAGATTTATATTTATCCCATCTCGTATAATACATTATTATGCACTACTACTAACAATTGTTCGGAAACGACACCTTCAACTTCAACAAGACAAATAGAGCAATAATTATTAACTAATTTTAGTATGCTAGTGAATGACGTAAATGAAAAAATTTCAACGGTGGGAAATCCCTATCTGTACCATACTCCTGATGTCATTGCATGTACTTAATATGAACTACCTGTATTTGTTCCATATTTGTTCCACGATCTACTAATACTGCTATTAACCATAATATTATACAAGTCTCTTCTTTCTCTCAATCAGCACATTCAATATTCCCATTAACTATAACCTCAAATAGACCTAATGGTTTTCAATTTTAAATACTTTTTGAAGGAATATCAACGCATTACATTGTTACTTATTGGAACTAAGGACACTGTATGCAATGCACGTAGTTGATACTAGAACTAGATATACAAGAATATTATACTTCGACATCTGTGTACTTTTGAAACAACAAACGCAAAAATGGAATTAGATAAAAACTCAAAAATGTGTATAAATATAAATATGTATACTAAAAAGCTCTTTGGACATTACATCTCAAAATTAACCATTATTTTTTTATTTGTTTACAATTTACAATGAACTATATAAATTTTTTTCCATTTTTGTTTCGTTTTGCACTTACCATGGTTGAAAAATCTTTGTTTCCTTTTTTCTTTCTACAACAAATAATGGCCGAATCCTCACTATAATATTCGATCTCCAATCACCTTTTTTTAGTCACAATTAATTGAAACTGCATTAAAAGTTCAAAGATCAAAAAATCCTTTGCGATTGAACTAATACACTTCCACTTGAAACTTAAAATTGAAAAATGATTTTATAAAAAATTGTGAACCACTCAGGAACTTGATAATTTTAATATTTTGAGTAAAAACTTCAAAGCTAAACTAAATCACCTTAATTGATCTTTATGTTGATGTTGTGTATACTGATAATAATTTTAACCTCACTTGCTATAACTTATGTATTAAAAGTCACCAGAGAATATTAGTATTTCCAAAATGTCTAAATTAAATTTTATTTATTTCTGATACAGGGCTGGTCTTCATATTGGAAAAACAAAAAGTTCGTAGTTCCCAGACATACAGATGATGATGAACCCATACATTTCTCCTTGAAATCGTTTCTCTAATAGTACTGATGATGGAAGAAAATAACTTCGTGTCTTGTTTTTTGTTGTTCTAATTTTCTGATCACCTACATTTTTTTTAGAAAAAATACTAACGATACTATGTTCTTTACAACCTAAAAAGGAGAAATGATTACACGCCTATAACTTACAATGCATAATAATATATTATAATATGTGTGTACATAATTACGCTGCATATGCTACTAATTGTGAGCAATACATAATTTGTTTCTGTTAATACGACGATGAACGATGACATTCATTCCAAAATTTCGAGGAAGGAATACCAAAAGTTTGCTATTTTTGGCAATGTCTGTCTATTTTTACTTTTTTTCCTTTTCCCCGCATACCACGAGACTTGCTGACTCTATCGAATGTGTTTTTACTACATCCGTAGTAATATTAGCAGTTAACTCTAATATGTACATGTATGTATGTATATTAAATAAATATGTATAATATAATAGAAAATGAAATGTAGT
>JAQIVE010004650.1:0-14213 GCA_034698285.1 Sminthurinus bimaculatus | reverse complement strand
ATCCAAAAGGAACAATATGGCGGGGTCGCTGGTTAACTTTTCCACAAAAGTGTCAAAATGCAACAGTCTAATATACAGTGTATTCACGGTGGATATTTCAAAGCTACTGCATCACCATGAAGGTGGTAAACCGTATAAAGGAAAAACCGACAATCCGACTTCCACCTCTAATCTTGGCTACACAAGCATAGAAAGGCCAAAAGCGTGAACGAGTGAGAGAAAGTTAAAAGACCTAACTAGTAACTAGCAGCACATACCATAATATACCATAATATGTGTATATCTATCTGGTGGATTGCATAGCTACTCGTACTCATTCATAAATTTGAATTTTAATGGACGGTTTAGGTTTAGGAGAAAACCCAAGATTCTTGAAGGAAGGTCCTGCATCCATCTATGGGTATTACACACGATTGTATATTGGACTTATACATGTACGCATATACAAATATGCGTACCATTACATCATAGATACTGATTGTGAGATGGAATGATATGACTATTAAACATTGAACGGAGCAATTTGACACTGCCCTGTATTCTCGCCTTCCTGCATATAACTGCATACACGTACACGTACAAAAAGCGAGCAGAATTGGGCTGGGAATTAGAGGCCATTAGAACAAAGAATAAGAAAGGATAAAGTAACAAATAAAAAAGACAATGAAAGAATTGCATCTCATCGTACTGGAAGCAAACACTTTACCAGTCGGCCTTGGGCAAAGGTACCGTATAAAAATAAAAAGGCATTTTGGGTCCCATTAAAAAATACGAGTTGGGGCATTTCCACCTCTCCAAAAGACAAAACTACCCGGTTTCTGCAAGTAAAAAATTAAATTAAATGCCCCAATTTTCAAATAGGTGTAAGATCGTTAATAATCTATTAAACTTGCTTCACATTCTCCTTTTCCCTGTAGATTTAATCGCGGTGTTTTCCATATGAGAAAGTGCAAGCAAAGGAAAAAGATCCCAAATAAAAGAATGGATCGAAATATGTTGACCTGAATTTCCCATGCGTTGAATTTTCAATGGAGAGTGGAACAAAAATATTTGAATGACCATCATTTTTAAAATATTGTGCTCTTAAAGGATAAATGTGGAATTTATTGGATTTTTTGCATATTTACAAGGTTTCGGGACTCAAATACACACAGAGAGAGAGACACACACAGTTACTTTGTATTTGTACAAATACAGTAGTCCACGTTTTTAGGACTTGAACTGGATTCATATCTGCTATACATATTTGTATTGTACGTAAATAAATACGTATACATAATGTATCCCACATGTTTGCAGTGTGTATACACTCAAAGACAAATAGCGAAATCTAAATATATTGCTGAGATTATGGAAATTTTGATGTCGATACCCGCTCATATTAGATTATTGTAACTAGATGAGAGCATCCTCGACTTGGTATAACTGCGCATTCCTATTGACATATCCCATGTCTTTCAGTAGTTCCATGATATCGGAATGACTCAAGATCCTAATCCAGATTACTGAATTTTGGGGGGCTGTGTTTCTGTATCAGTATTCGCATAACTTGATATCTATGCAGATAATTCTTGTCGTACTCGATTTCCATTATTTTAAACTGAATTCTTGGTCTTCATATGATTCTCTATTTCCCCATTTCCTACTTTTAAATGTACAATGGACAACGGCCTGGGATCGTATGCATGGGATTAAAGGAATGGTGCATTAAGTCATATTGACGTTATCGAATTGGATTTCCTCATTTAAGTTAGTAGCGAGTATTTGGGTTATTGCGAAGTACGAATGTAACCAGCAACGTCACAAAAATCAAGCTCCCTTACATACATATTTACAAGCGCTTTCTACATGTATGTATGTCGACTGGGGGAAATCACCTAAAAGTTTATCAAGCTTACCACTGACTTTCTACTGTGGAGGAGAAAGAAATGACCAACATCATTGTATGTGAAAGACGTAGGGTTAAAATAGAAAAGGAGTGAAAAAACCATTAGAATTATGACGGACGCCCACACGCTTGCAAAATTGACGTCAGCTGACTGGCGAAGCGAAGTTGGGGAAAGAAACGCTGAAAATGAATGAATGAATGAGAGAGAGAGTGAATGAGTGGAGAAATGAATGAAAAACCAAAATTTATATAATACTACAAGGTCAAAGGGGTAGAATGTTTTCTAGTTTTTGATGCATCCTACGTATGAATTTATCATTTCCTGTCGTCTACCAAGTGCCAAAAACCAACTACCATCGTGATGCTATATGCAATATTCAGTTTTCATTAGATGTCTCATAAAACCAAAGGAGTTGAAAGAATAACAACAGAGTATAAATCAAAACAAAGGCGAAAGTCGCAGAGCCACTTTCTCCAAATAATGTGACCTTTGACAAGTTTATTAATCCGCTCTCCTACATGAATTGCAAAAGCGTGGTGTACAAAACACTAGAGAAGAATCTAATTAAAAATATTTACTTCTTTGCGTAATAACTAAACCGTATTATATAATTGCAGCAAAAAAATAAGAACAAGGAAACGAATAAAAATTTTACATTCAGTAAAATGGTCTCAAGATTTTCCATTGCTTTGAATTTTGAACGCTGATGACAAATTTTCGGTTGGTTTAGGTAGATTGTTGTTTTTCGTGAGGATCGTGTATCTACTCCTTTAGGATTTTTTAACTTTTCCTTGTAAACACAATGTAAATATGCACAATGTACATACGCCGTGATTAAGTCAAGGTGAACAATAAAGTCTGCAAGGTTGATACAGAACTCATGGTTGACAACACAGACCAATGGGATACAGATACGAAACTGCTAAAAAGTTTATTTCATTGGCACGAGCATTGTATAATAGTAGTTTATGCATAAAAAAGTTTGGAAACTTCTCAAATAATGTTTAAAATACAGAGAGGGAACACTTATGTACATTTACGGAGCGAAAATAGTGTGAAATCGGGAGCCCTGTAGCTTATTTTGTATTTTGTGCTTGGGTACATACATATGTGTGTGATTTTATTGTACACAAGATTTTATGTACAAGATAACACCCAACATCGTTATTTACCGTGAAACTACCCTGTTAAAACTCACAAACTTAAGAGACTCCGGTAGGAGCATGCCGACGAATTGTGAATTGTGTAGTATGTAGACATATTTGCATTTGTAGGTAGGTATATACGTATTTATATTATACAACAGTTTACACTGCTTATATATAAGTGTACCATAGAAAGACAAAGTTGATGAGCCGTACCGCCGTCTTGGAGGCGCCATTCAAAACAAGCCCAATGATTCATCCTTTATCACCCAAAAATTTCACAGTTTACTTTCTCTTTCCTCCTCCTCTTTATTTTACCCTCCTGGTATAACTTCCTCATATGTATTTTGAAGCTGGCCCTGGTTTGCACGAGTTCTCGACTTTTGCTTGCATTTATTTTGATAGAAAAAGTTTGATGTCAAATCAGGAAATATTTACCAGGACAAAATTCACGGGCGTAAAACAGGCTTTGTTTAAGGCTAATTAAAAAGACTAAAATAAAAAACTAATTTTCTAACTTCCTTGTTACACAAAAAGAAATAATAATATGCATGAGTCGTTTTCCTAGTCGTCAATATGGTATGCGTTACTTTTTGTAATGTTACACACCATGTATCCCAATTTTATAGTGCTAACAGCAAATTAATTGATTCACGATCTTTTCCATCACTATGGTTCCCATTTAAAAAAATCCGTAGTTCATACAAATACTGCTCCAGAATGTTGGCAGAGTTCTATTATGAACTACTCGCGTAGTGTCCGAATACCTTCGACCGCTTAAGCTCCAGATATATAATGTACACTTTTGAAGTCAATTACTTCACAGGCTTTATCTATGCAGTTGAAAGTCAAAAAGATTCGAGTACTTGGGATTTGTCCAATTGACTTTCCAAATTTTTTGTCCAAATCTATCATCATAAGTGTTCAGTGCTCATCGCAGCTTGCATCATAGTCATAATGATAATAATTTGCATACGCTGTCACAACACATTTTCATTTAAGCAAGTTGCACGAGCAAGCTTGACTTGACGACTCGAATTTTCTACTTGTACAATCATACCCATTTCTACTCTGTGTGTGGTGCAGTGACATTCTAAAAGTACGAAATGCACAGTATACGGACGATAAATAGGTGTAGCTTAATGGGGGATGTTATCCATTATCCGTTTTTCCAGATGCTCTTGTTCTACATCCTATACATATATATTATCAGCATAATGCTCATAGTTATGCATTTGTAGATTTGTATTTTTGGGCTGGACCTCTGTGTATTTTAGTACTTGTGTAATACATGCATAGTACAAAGTATGAAATGCACAAAATACACGATGCGGATGCCAGAAACACACAGATAAAAACAAAATGTAAAGTGGTATAATTCTTGCAGAAAACAATTTACTCGAAAATAAATTGCTCTTGCCTACATAGATAAAAACATCTAAAGGTATCAAAGGATCATGATACAACTTTATTGTTCTCCATCATTTCCCATGTTTCTATAGATACATCAATGTATGTATGCATAAAACCTGCGTGGGAGTCATCTATAAAATATGTACAAAATATACATACTTTTCATCCATTTTTAAAATGTCGAAGCGGCTTTATATCTTGTTCTCTCCGTTTTTCCATTCTTTGTGCTCAATGTACCTAAATACTTAACTGCATACAGTTCACCGTCGACATTTGCAGATTTTTACATATACGGAGGAAAACAGAAAAGTTAACAAAAGTGCTGCTTGAAAAATTCGTGGCAATTTACATTCCCAGATATTTAACACAAAAATGACGTTGAGTGCATGCCTATGCATAAATAGATTAGATTTGTCAACATGACGAAAAGTTGCCGCTGTTTTTCATAACGACATTTGCTTTGTTCATTCCTTATTTTAAGTCCATACAGTTATATGAAAAATACCGCCTTTCTCCCTTGACTTTTAGTATGGCTGTGATATAAAAAACTGCAACATTTTTACCTATTGAAAAATCATTAACTAGTAGCAGCAAAAATGTGCAGAAAAGATGTTATTTTTAAAGAATAAAAATCAATGAATTTTAACTCTGGTTGTTGTTTGCCTTGTGGATTTTACAGAATAACCGATGTACAGAAAATGTCTGTTTGGGGTCCATTGTCGCGTTTCCTCCTCGGCCTGGAGCCTCTGCAGGAACTGCACGACCCATTGACGAAGTCAAGAGGCTCGCCAAAGACTTTTTTGACCAATACTACACTTCTATCAAAAGGTTTTCTCCCCTCTCTTACTTTTTTATTTACTAAATGCTCTTGCCTAAGTGTTCTATATATTTGTATATTATGTATATTACATATGTACTATGCACATGTGTGTCTGGATATATTTGAAAGTCGTCCTTTTTTCAGCAGATAACATTGCTGGAAAAGTTTTGATCAAACATATACATGTATTTATATTTATTTATAATGCGAGAAAACGACGATGATAGAAAGCACGACATATTCAGTGCTCAGCTTTATTTTCTGAATGAATCCACATTCTTTGGATCGTATTGGGATTCGGATGAAGAAAAATCCTCAGTTTTCTCCTGTAGATATAGATGTTTATGCTGTTCCACAACATTTCTAGCAGTACTATCTCTGCGTCTCTTTGAACAGTTTCATTCCTATTTATTTTCACCATTAAAATTCATGTACAATGTACAAGATATACGCCACAAGTCACAAGCAAAACGGGTGACCATAACTTTGAATTTTCAATGGTATTACACAGAGCGAGATACAAGTTAATAACGACACAAGTACATACCCACATTATATAAAAATATCCAGCTTCTGCACCTATGTAGATATTACAAAACTGTAGCCAAGTGCCCTCAAACTCAACGACGCACCACCGCCCAGTTATAAACTGTAAATTTTTGTGAACGGCGAAATAGAAAAAAATAAATAAATATTTACTCGACTCATTCTGTTTTATTTTTACTTCACTTTTTTCAACCAAGTTCTTTTCGCCTTACCACTAGAAGTTTTTTCAATTTTATTACATGTTCAATGTTCCTGGAAAAAACCACGACGATGGACGATTCCCCACTCAGCGGCACGACTGATAATGTTAAAAGTGTTTAGTATAAAATAAAGGGTGATGGGAGGAAAAGTAAAACGGCTAGATCAGGTCAGAAGTACTACTAGAATCTATAAAAATGTACGAAGAAAAATATTCCTGTAAGTTCCAAAAAGAAAAAACTAACACATATATGTATATATAACGTACAAAAGAGCTGAGTGTCTATTCTAAAAGTCCATTTTTCGGCTTTGTGCGATATTTCCTGGCGACCAAAAGTGTGAAAAATGAGAAAATACAGAGAAATTGCCATCGATTGGATTTGGATTGACTCATACTCTTGTACCTATCTACAATTTTGTGTCCATGGTCCCTCCGCTAACTTGAGATCTTTGGATTTTCTTTCATTTCCCATTTCAAATTTTCTCATCTCTCCTGAGCGTGAGATTTTTTTACTAACCTCCTTTTGTGCCTCTAAAATTGTAAAGATGTAAGGAGAAGGAAGCTTTTACCTGAAGTATGTGACTCACTCTAGAATTCCTATTCAGTTTTTGTATTTTAAACCCCCTAATCTTTAAGATTTAAGCAAGATAAAGACGTAACACAAGGTTTGGAGGTTTATTCAGTGTTATGTTCACATTTTGTCCCTTGAAGAGATTTCGGTCAACTATGCCGATTCTTCGTATATGCACTTGACAGCAGCAACAACAGGGTGGGCCTATCGATACGATACCCAAATGTATTTTTCCACCTACGAATTTTAGATTGTATAATGGTCTTTATGTGTATGTGTGTGCTTCCACAATTGTTCAATTTAACGCCATGTCAACTTTGGAATTGGTCTTTCGTCACAATCAAAATCGAATGCCGTCTTAGTGGTGGACAAAAAACTTTTCAATTTGTCTCATGTACAGTCGATCTTTTTACCTTGTTGACAATAGTAATTGAAAATCGAAAACTCGGCGATGAGAATTCGATTGCATGACCTGAATTTAGAAAATAAAACTAAACCTTTATTATGTCTAATTTTTAATAACTATTATCTGTATTACACTCACGATTGGCAGGTTTAATTCAACGTCTCACAAGCAAAGATGGGAGCAGGTCCTCCGAGAGCTGGATGAGACCTCAACCTACAATCTCACAGAAACTGAACTGGTTTATGGTGCCAAACTGGCTTGGAGAAACTCCGTTCGCTGTATCGGGAGAATCCAGTGGGCCAAACTACAAGTTAGTCTGACACTAATTAGTTATGTTAATATTAGGAAGGTTTGAAATTATCGTATTTTTAAAAGCTATTTTTAATTTGTAACATAAGCAATGATTTAGTTTCGTTCAATTTTCATTGCTAAAACGAGTAATGGGTGACGAGAAATTCATAGCTAACTGCCAACACAATTTTTTAAACTTTTGAAAAAATTACTGTGCTTTTTATTGAGATAACACATCTCTCCATTGCCACCCGAGAATTTGCAAAGAAAAAGTCTCATATGTTTTCACTAGACACACGAGTTGGCACTATGTATTTTCTGTATAATTATAAAGCTTTTAAATTTTACACCTGGATGAACCGTTGATTTTTGCAGGTTTTTGACGCCCGCAGTGTAACCACTACCACGGGGATGTTTGAGGCCCTCACAAAACACATTAAATATGCCACAAACAAGGGAAATATACGGTAAAACCTTCTTTTACATTTGATTTTTAGCTTTTAAAGGTTACGAAAGGCTGTAATTTTTCTATTTTACTCCTGCATCCTACTATGTTGCCTTTGCCTTTATCTTTGCAGCACCTTTCTACCTCTTTTCTCATGTGCATGTAAGCACATGCCTGTGATATAGAATCCCGGCATAAAATGTATGTTGTACTGTGACTATACACAGAAAAGGGCAGGGCGGCAATAACAATCAAGATACCAATAGCAATGACAGCAAAAAGAAAACAAACAAACACTTTTTAGTTCATAAAAAACTACTGTTTGAGATCACCGTCCTTTTCTTGGATGTAGCTATTGTATGAAGCTTTGTATAGCTTTTCTGTGTACACTTTGCTCGATCTGGTATGTACATGTACTTGTAGGTATATTAAAAAGTATGTTGGGATAGTTATGATATTGCGATGCTTTTCCGTTGTCTTCCAGAGAACTTTCACTTGAGGACACATATTCCGTTTTCCTTGGAGGGTTCCTCTTGCTTCCCCTGTTTCTTCAATACGTACAATATATAAAGCAGAAATGGTAGAAAACCGCACAAATAGAGAAAGACAAGCGTGATGACAAACGTTTGTTATTATATATTTTCCGTCTCCACTGTATAACGGGGAAGAGCACTCGGGGCTTGTTCTTGTTCACATGTTCACTCGTCCAAAAATACGTCCACTCACCCATTTCTGTACATATGTATGTGATATAATTTGTACACATATCGGCTTGTCCACAATCTTTGTGTGTTTTGTCCTTTGTCCTTTCAGCTCAAGCCGCGCTTGTCTCCTGACTTTCTCCATCTAGAAAAAAAATGCTTCCTTCTCTACTAATCGTAAAACACGTGCATTGTTTTTATGAACTCACCTCATTTATCACATTTTTCCTGCAGCATTTTTACTCATACAGAAAAACTCCCGCTGGTCATTTAAATCATTATGTTTGATATCTTTATCTCTGTACCCCTACACTCTACACTATACGGTTAATTCCTTCCATCCTCCGCAAAAAAGAAATTTGTCTCTGTGGTCAAAACCATTTCTGCTGCTTCACTGCGTATTGGATTTTTATTGTGCGTGAAATATGTAGTTAAGGTGATAGTTGACGATAAAAGAAAGAAAGCTTTATCAAAATGTTTGTTCTTGTGCTTGTTACGCATTTAATATTCATGTTTCGAACTTTTGTATTTTACCAACATCTTTATTTACTTTTATATTTTGCTATACTATGCGCTTTTTACATGTAGTGTTATGGAAATTTCCGCTTTGTATGTATGAAAAAAAATTCTCTCGCCATGTGCTGAACATCAATTTGAATTTGCGGATGTGTTTCTTTATGTAGATCGGCAATCACAATTTTTCCTCAAAGGACGGATGGAAAACACGATTTCAGGATATGGAACCCACAAATAATAAGCTACGCGGGCTATCGTAATCCCGATGGGACTATTCTAGGAGATCCCTTCAACGTAGAGTTCACGGAAGTAAATCCAAGAATACTTTTTCCCCTATTTTATGTGTACAATGTGTAGCTTACACAACAAGCCATTCACACAAACACAGAAAAATTTATTCTTTGACCTCGTTTTTTCTTTGGAAATTTCTGATGGCACCCAGTAAAGCAGGGCAAGAAGCTAAAAATGCAAAAATATGACACTTCAAGTCTTTTTATTCTAGGTACACGAGATTTTTCATTTAAAACTAGAATTCCGATGAACTTTTCCTTATCTTGATCTTTTCTTTCAAAGTTGGCAAAATGTACACCAATAGGAGAAGTTGGAAATCCCCTATCTGTGCAAAATGCAGAAATATGAGTTTCGCTATAATTTAGTTAACTAGACATTATACATATGTATATCCATGTAACACAAAATGTGGTTAAAAGTGCATGGAAAGTGACGTCAATAAAGGTTAACAAAACAAAGATTAGGGCAACTTATGGTTCAAAATTCAAAACTTTGTTCTATCAAATGTTAAGATTTATTTGAATTATGCATCTGGAATAAGACATGATAATAATATCATGTGATGCAGAATTAGTTTCTATTTTAGGGATGGAAACACCATCCTGTTGTAAATCTGTCTGCATCACAATAAAGTTGGTGGCTATAGAGCAAGTTCAGTACATTCTGCACAGTGGACTGTTTTAAAATAAAGTTTTCTTGGATAGTAACTTTTCTTCCTTTCTAGTTGTCCAAGAACAATACAACGAGAACAAAAATATACATATTCGCACATTATACATAATATGTTATACTTTTCAGCTCAATAGAAAAAAATACAAAAAAGCTACACATTGCATCACACATCAAATTTTTGGTGAAATTTCCGTACTATCATGTAAATAATCATGAGTACAATTACAAAGGGATTTTGACTGGGTATTGCAGGTATGTACAAAGCTGGGCTGGAAAGGAAAGGGAACCAAATGGGATATTCTGCCGCTGGTTCTCTCGGCGAATGGACACGATCCTGAATACTTTGAGATTCCCTCAGAGCTCATCCTAGAAGTTTCTATTGTTCATCCAAAGTAAGACGATTTCCCTCAAAATTTCATATTCATTTTCATTTCATTTTCATTTGTTCCCTTCTGTTCGACCTCCTCGCCCTCATGCTCATGCCACATGCCATTGCTCGTAATACTGGCACTGGTTTCTCTTGCTCTTTCCCCCTTCCGAGCTGTGTACAATATGCAACTATTTACATCTGTACTTATCCCAAATAAGAGCTTAAGTTTTAGTTTTAGTTCGTCCAACGAGACTTGATTTCCTCAATTCAATCAGAATCCAATCCAGCACAGAAACCAGAGCGTAAGATCTACTTTTGTAGATTTTACGCAGTGTTAACCACCAGCCACGTGCCAACATGGAAAATTTTACGATGTTGCCCTGCACATTGTACAACTGTATGAATGTATTGTATATTCTGTTTACAAAGGGAAAGGAGCAAACACCAGTGTCTATTACTCAAAACTCTTTGATTTTAGAAAACCTGGTTTGAGAGTGTAGTGTGCACAGCAAAAAAATTAAAAGTTAATTTATATTAAGTTAAAAATCTATTGAATTCCCGTCATTCGGATGATAATACTTTAATATTTTTAATTTGAGTGCTTTTATTATGAGATATATAAAATGTATTTTCATTTTTTGCACAACAGTTTTGACTGGTTCGCCGAATTGGGGTTAAGATGGTATTCTTTGCCTGCCGTCTCTGGAATGCTCTTCGACTGTGGTGGACTTGAATTCTCTGCTTGCCCTTTCAATGGCTGGTACATGGGCACAGAGATTGGCTGCCGGGATTTGGGTGATGTTCATAGGTAAATGGAATTAAAAAGAACGTTTTTGTATGTAACCTAGCTCCTTGTTTACGTTGGTTTGATCAAAACATGGTTCTGTTCTTTTCTCCGCTTAGGTACAACGTTCTTGAGGTAAGTTCTTTTTTGGTACTTTCTCTTATGCATATGTATACGAATTTAAGTATTGATTGTGTCATGATCTACGTCAATTCAATATCCGAATAGTTACTAATCATACGTACGAAACTTGTATAGTTATTAAACATGAAGATTGACACTAAACATGCCATCCAACACCATTGGACATTAGAGATCAAAGATTAGCGTTATTCGACGCATTTATTGCTCAGTTATTTCTGGGTGTCGACTACCGACTATGAAGTTTGATGGCGTGAGTTAAACCCGTCAATTCGAGAATAAAAATCCGTGCTAATACAGTCAATTAGTATTCACAAAAAATAATAACATAAAATCCTTTCGTAACTATTACGAGATTTGGCTAATATTCTTCTTATTCTGTTGTATCACAATGTCACCACTAATCCCTTTCAGACAAAGCTACCTATATATGGTCGATATTCACGTCTTCGAAGAGTCAGGAAAAAAACACGCCGACGTGGGAAATCAACGAAGTTGTAATTTTGATTTCAGGTTTAAAAATAGAACCCCGAAAAGAAACCCTTGTATTTCTGTATCAGATTTAAATATGTCTATGTATAGTTTCCACGTGTGTACGTACAGTATATATGTTCAGCTAGAAAGAAAGGACACAGTGTAATTTCGTAGCCCAAAACAACAACAGCCAAATTCTCCGAATGAATTTCAAAGGATGAATGAAACCGTCCAAATATGTATACCGCACAGACAAAACTATAGATGGAATTTCTTTCCTTAACTTTTATGTGTGTATTCACCCCCTCACATTTCTATTCGGTTTTGGGTTAAATTCCTCACCAGAGCTGAGAACCCGGAAACTTTGTTCCTTTCTTATATTTCTCTGGAGACCTTTCTCTTGATTACACGTGCAGCATGTTAAATACTATGTAACATGTGCAGTAATACAGGCTACAATACATACAAATACATGCATACCTATACATACCAATTTTAAGCCCAAGGAGCATTTATGTGTGTAACGTTCTATTCACGCTTGCTTTATACTGGGTATATGAAATAGCCCGATGTATGTAGACTATTTCAGAGAGAAAGCATAACATAACACATGATAGCGCAAAGTAGCATAGCGTAACAAAGTCTAAAAGTAAACTGGATTTTATGGGTTGTAAGAGTATGTTTTTGAGCGTATGTGTGTGTAGGTTAATTTCTTATTCGTGTAATTACTCGGCTTTCGCTGTGGCTCAGAACACGCGAGGTGTTAAATTAAGGTTAATTGAACGTCCGTATCAAATCGACACACAAGTATCTTTTTCTTTACTATTGACTGTATCTACGGTTTAAGTGAACTATGTACTATTCATACAGCCTATACAATATGAAGCCCCAGACACACAAAATTGAGAGCGATATATCCCTACAACTTATCCTTTCGATACTTTTTGTGTGTAAGAGGCAACAGCTCCAAAAAACTAGGACCTTAACAGGTGAAGGAAAACACTGTAGCTTGATACGATGTCCTTTACAAAGTACTTATCGCTATATAGATATATATGTACAATGTACATGCAGACAGTAGACTCCAACTGTCTAAATAATTTCTGCTCAGATGATTCATTCCTGTTGTCTGTCTCGAGGCGTGAGCAGACTGTCAAAGGCTCCACTCACCCAAAAGCAGGATGAGAACATGGTGCATTCACATTGCATGCAATTTTCCCTCCACTTTCTCCCTCTAGGAAAAGGCAGAAGCTTAAGCTTCGGGGAACCTGCATCAACTAATTATTGAAACTTTCAACTATTCTAGTTTTTCATGTTTTATATAGGTGGATTATTGGAAACGGATGATAACGACACAAATTAATCCTTGAAATCGGCCATACATTATTTGTGTATTTTTTACATGCGTTCCGATAGTTAATTAGCTTGTTTTTTTATTTTCAAGGATGTGGCGATTAGAATGGGACTAGATACGAAAAATCCCACGACGCTCTGGAAAGGTAACATAAATACAAATTTAAGCAAATGCCATCTGAGATATGTATATGCCAACTAATTTACTGTTATGTGGATTAAAAAATAATACGAAATATTGCTTTTTCCCAACAGACAGGGCATTAGTCGAGCTTAACTTGGCAGTGTTGTATAGTTATCAGGTAAATTTCTGACTGTTTTTTTCAAAAAATTGACATAATTTTTTTAAGGAAAGAAAGTCGTCAGTGGTTTACTTGTAATCTTTTGATGTAAAACAGAAAGCAGGAGTGACAGTGGTGGACCATCACAGTGCTTCCGAGTCCTTCATGAAACATTATGAGAATGAGATGAGGACGAGAGGCGGATGTCCTGCAGATTGGGTCTGGATAGTTCCTCCGATGAGTGGTTCCGCAACTCCGGTTTTTCATCAAGAAATGGCTCTGTATCATCTCAAGCCCAATTATGAATACCAGGAGGCGGCATGGAAAACCCATGTGTGGAAGAAGGGAGCGAGTCAGCGAGACGGCGGCTTGGGAGGCTCGAAAAACCGTAAGGTGACACGTAGAAAATTCCATTTCAAGGAAATCGCCCGAGCTGTCAAGTTCACGAGTAAATTGTTTGGCAAGGCATTGTCAAAACGCGTCAAAGCAACAATTTTGTATGGCACTGAGACGGGGAAATCTGAGATGTATGCTAGACGGCTGGGGGAGATTTTCGGTCATGCGTTTAATTCTCAGGTTGGTTATATATATATATGTAAACTAATGTAACTTTGAACAAGAAAATGGGAAACATTTGTATAGCATGCATGTATATAAAAATGTAGTGACTGCGTGTGTTCCTATTGTACACGTGATGCATAAAATAGAAAAGAAAAACTGTCAATTTTTAAAATGCATAGAAAAACTTGAGAAAAAAATGTTACAAGAAGAAAACCATCATGCAAAATAATCCACACAATACATAAATATTATTATTGGCTATTCTGTATTCTATCCTTTTGTATAAATGTAAACCCTTTAAAAAATATCCGATCAACTTTGATCAAAAGTTCATGAGATTTGAT
>JAQIVE010004649.1:0-14213 GCA_034698285.1 Sminthurinus bimaculatus | reverse complement strand
AACTAATATTATTATTATTATATTATTATTTGTATAATATGTATATTTTGATTAATATTAAACATCGTAATAATATTATTATGTAATTGCAAATTACCGTCGCAGTGTGAGTGTGTGTGTATGTACGTGTATGGATATTTATTTTGGTCATTTTTTCCCCTTTATTTTCAAACTTTTTATAAACAAGTGAGGATTGTTAAAGGTGATCGAAATAGCGATACCATACGTACTTAAATTTAAATAGAACATAAAAGAGTGAAAAGAATCATTTGCAACATTGGTCTCGGAAACAAAACTATGAATTGGTGGGTAAAAATATTCATTCAGTTTAAAGAATTTGATTTTTAAGTAAAGAATTTTATATACTTAATAATATTTTTTTCATAATTACTGTGAAATGTGAAATGAATGTATGTACTTACCTAGTATTACTACCTACTTACGTTTTAAGTACTTACGTATATTATGCTCAATGTTAGCTTATATTATATTAATGTTTATGAGATTATGTTACTAGATGCATAGTACGATGACTAAGCAATCTTATACCGGCGTTTGATGTTTTATAAAAATGAATCCTTAATACTTAATAGTCCTGTATTGTATGGCGTAATTCGTTTTATTTATCGATGTAGTAAATTTTTATCTAATTATATTTATTAATCATCAGCCGGATAATATTGTATGCCAAATATATTACATTTACACACGTAAATGTAAATGCCCTAAATACTTTGTGAATGCTCAGTCAGATGCATTACATACGAATATAACTAATAAAAAGGGCTACGGTAAAATCCATGTGTGTTGTGTATATAGAGATTCATGCATAATATTGTGCATTGAAAGTATGTGCTTGAAATTTGAACTTTGTTTTTTTAAATATGAAATACTTACGAAAAAATAATACTTCTTTCTTTAAATGGATAAACGATAAACTAATATTATATTTACATTTAAAAAAGCAATGCTCCCAAACTGGAGTTTGAGAGACTTGAAGACAAATAAAAAAAGCTATGTATACTACAATGAATAGTTAATTCTGAGAAACTGTGGGTGTACACATTTGCAATTAAAAGTCAAATTTAAAGACCGGAGATCAATAAAAATCTCTCATTTTAAAAGTGCAACCATTTACCATTTATGTACAACCTTGTTATAGTTAGTTACTATAATAGAAGGTTTTGTTGTTCATATTGCGTTGTTTTGCAGTTCCTATGCAATTAAGTATGTCAACGAATCGTCAACTACTAAAGTTTTATGTACATGAAATCTGAAAACTTTAGGGCAAATTGAATTTATCGTTCACATATTATTAGGCTAATTGGAAGTCTGTAAATTCTAAATTTGCTACAAAACTTTCAAAACATAATACATGTATTACCTAATGATACGTTATGCTAAGAGACATAAAGTCTATTTCTCTAAAGCCATGTTTTCATTACAAAGAAGCTCACTGTAGTTATGTAGTATATTTTACGAGTTTACCTCATTATTTATTTTTATTTATTATTTACGGGTGCTACCGTAAATAATTGAAGAGTTAAAAGTTGCTATTATTATTATTACTTAGTGTTTTAGACTGTACTGGTATAATAATCAATTCATTTAATCGTAGGTTTGTAGGGACACACAAATATAATCCAAAAAATAATTCATGAAATTTCGTTTTGATTTTGTCCATGTAGGCAATTTAGACATGACATTAGAAGAAAAAAATCGGAATACATTTGGAGCTACAGAATCTCAAGCAGTAGTCAAAATAGATAAACCACGAAATACAGCATTTATCCCTCGTGAAGAAGACGCCAGTGTTCATCGAAACGCGTAAGTTATTTGTTATTTTAATAATATAATAATATGGAATCGTTTACTTTATATAATAAGAGTCTTCCAACAATCAATCGTTTTTACTTCTTTACAAAAACGAACCAGAGAAGTTACGCAAAAATGTATGGTTTTATATAGCATCATGGTTTTATGATCTGCGTATCTTTTATATTCTATTTTTGTTGTATATTTTGCAGAAATGTACAGTTAAACGAAAACTACACGAGTGTTTCTTCTTGTGTTACTGGAAAAATTCCTCCAAAAGGTCAATCAGACCCCCTTTATGATCATCATCGGACGACGACTGAAGTTTGCTCAATCGATACTAATGCTGCCAAGTCACCTTCAATGATGTCTGGACTTATTTCCCCAGGCTCAACGCCAGGCTATCAACAACAAGGCTTCACATCTCCAAGTCAAAATACTTCACCGCCATCGTCCATTACTGGCAGTAGAAACTCAGGAACGGGTGGCTATGAGACCCGAAAGGGTGATGAGAAAAAACCAAAGAAGAGTAAAGGCAATAAGCAAGGAGTAAGTAGTTTTGTCCTAAAACCTAAAACCATAATCATTTTAACTGAAAACTTTCATGACATTCATTTTATAGTGTATTTAGATACTAGATTGCTTGAATGTATAAAGTAATGGCGTATTTTTCAATAGGACTGATTACTTATATTCGTAATAATTATAATTATTGAATTTTTAAAAAGAAGTAGACATAGTGTAAAGTGTAAATGTACATGTTTAAAAATTATAGCATCGGGAAACGAGTATTTCGGCCGAAGCGATCCCTGGTTTTAGAGGAAAAGATGAAATCGATACCTTATTGGAATATGTGGAAGGTGCTGCTCCAACAGTAAGTACATTTTAAGTGATTTAAATTATAATTACTATAATTATTATTATAAAAACTAATAATAAATAGTAAATAGTATAGAATATAGTAAATAAATTAAAAAATACAAGTAATTTAGCATTATTCATGCGTGATGGATGATAGTATCACAAGCATAGCATATTGTATTAGTGCATTATGTAACGGAGTGATCAGATTATACTTATATTATTTACAAAAAAAGCAGCGGTATTTCTATTTACCTTCATTGTTCATTATGCTTGGCACCAAAAAGTCAAATTAAACCTGTTATCTGGTATCACATTTTTAAGGAAATTTCATTCCATATTACCGAAGCGATTTTTTACATCAAACCTAGACGTTAGACATTGGTGCAGTATTCTACTGGCTTTGTTCATTTGTAAATTATACATATACGTAGCTTATATTATGTATCGGAAGCTATTATGATCATTGACAATAATGATATCAATGAAGGCATTCGGTTAAATGGTGAAGTACAGCTACAATGCAGAAATGATTATTATGTAGCACATTGACAACATTAGTGTTTCATTATTGATTACGCTATCGTAGGTATGAACTATGCTCGGCATCATATTTTGTTTATTTTTTCTTGGTAAGTTATGTTTACAGTATAGTTTCTTTCTTTACGTGTTCGACGCATTGAATAACTGAATAATCACAAGCATATATTATACTGTGCGAAGACTTGAATAATTTTTAAGTTTTTTTCTGAGAGTACAGATAAAAGTAAAGTTTTAGTTGACTTTGATTTTAAAATATCAATTTTATACCGACTTTCGGGCGTGTGTGTGTGTGTGTCCAGATAAGTAAACCTGATTGTGAGTTATAACATGTATATGAGTATTTTTAAAAGCAACATCTTGGTAGAGTAATGTTTTCATGAATTGTAAATTGCTATTTTGAGTATGAGTTTATTGGTAAGGATTTAATTTATTATCTTGTTATATGAATTTAGTCTTTCGCTCATAAAATGTTTTTTGTCGTTCTAAAATCATACAAAAATGTGTAAATGTGTTTTTTACAGGAAAAGCGAGGAAACAAGAAGAAAGAGAGAGAGAGTAGAGTTAAAAGCTTTGGAAATGAGACATTAGTCAAATCAGTGTCTCTTGATGATGATAACTTAAGTCTTGCAACAAAAAAATCAACTGACAAAAGTGATAATAACAACAGAAGTTCATCATTACACTTAAAGGACGCACCTGGTGCAAGATCAAATCAAGGTCGAGCAGACATGGACAAGAAAGAAAAGGGTACGAAAGAAAACCAATCTTCAGGAGTAAAAAAGTCTGTAGTTAATCAAAGTGTACGAAAGGATAGTGACCAAGAGGATCGAAAGTCTCCCCTTAGAGAGAATGCAGAGCCGAAATTTACAGTTGTGATACGAAAGAGGAGGAATAAGACTGCTTGCTCTGCTTCAGAAACAGGTAACAATAGGAAAATTGTATTATTACTTACTATTTAAGAGTAAAATATGTATTAAGGATTAAAATTGCATACAATGCTTTCATTTGAATTTATCAATTCAGTAAAAAGAAATATTTGGTTTTATAATAACGTAGGAAAAAATTAACGTTTTTAATTTTAATACAAAAATATTGCAGGAAGTAGCGGCGAAAAGAATGCTAATAAAGAATCACGACGCAGTGGAAGCCGTGGAGAAAGGAGAAAATCTGTAGGATCTGTTCCAGGATCAGATAGAGATGGGTCTGACGGAAGTGACGACGGTTCGGTGAGATCTTTACCTGCCGGAAAATGTAGTCAAAAAGAGAATGTTCCAAAATCTAGTGCTTCCAGTGGTAAGTTAAACGTTACTAATTTACTAATATTATTTCAATATTCTTTTGCAATGTAATAACAAAGAAACATATTTAGGTCATGATATGTACGTCGTTCGTATGATACGTGTGGATCGCTAATGATTGTAATTGTGATTCTACAGGTGGGACGCCTCAGGGGACGCCTCAGGTTAATATTTAAAAAACAATTTCTAAAAAAAACTCAAACGTCGGTAAAAGCTAATTTTATCATAACATCTTACGCGTGTATGTTGAATTAAACAAGTAAATTGAAAAGTGGGTGAAATAATAATAAATTCTTTTTTACAGACTTCTTATGCTGATATTGCACGCTTAACAAAAGATGAAGAAGCGAAACGAGAAGTTCCACAAGCTTTAGAAGATTATCCACTGCTACATGCTTCAGAAAATTCAGAGAGAGGATCAGATGATGATGGATCAGTTCGCTCTCTACCAGGTAAAACTATACTAAAACCTTTAGAATAGTTTCCACAATTACATTGTGTATAATAACATATTTCAAATTTTAAATCATCATGATGGGTAGTTTTAGAGTTATTCGTCATTAGTATTCATAAAAAATAAACATAGTAAAGAGATGCTGTTAATAGTTTTTACAATATTACCGCCTGCAGTTTACGACTTTGAATTTTTAAAACTCTATATTTGTAGTACATATTGTATTCAATACATTAATAAGAGGAATATGAATTTGGCAGTTTCATTATTGTTAATAATAATAATATTTTGATTTTTTTTCTTGGTATCAGTTGGTGAAATCACTCCAAAAGAAACAATTAAAAAATCAACCAGTTCATCGAGTGGTGGTGGTGCTGGCACACCACAAGTAAGTTGTTTATTAATATTATTACTATTAGTTATTAGTTTATCAGTATATCTTGAGCACAATCGCAGTTATGTATGCATATTTTACTACACTCTAGAGCTTTGAAAGAAGCTACCAAATAATAGTTCGTAGCATTGTTTTTTTGTTGCTGTAATAATATTATGATAAGTTTTATATTTTTATAAATGTTTATTTTATTACTATGTGTAGACATCATGGGCTGATATTGCAAGAAACTCTAAACTTTCTTTCCATGGTGGAGAAGATAAAAAAGAATGTATAGAGAAAAAGGGTGATCGTCCTGCAGAGGAATTTCCTGAATTAACCCCTACAACGGTCGGAAGCAGTCAATCAGATAGTGCTATAGCCGCCGAAATTGTGTCTTGTTCTTCACCTAAAAGTGATGATGGTAGCAGTGTTGGTGGTCCTTCGAAATATGCAAATGACAATAATGCATTCCCTAAATTAAGTGCCAGTAGTGGTTTAAAAAGTTCACTATCCTCACAGGGTCCCTCATCTGCAACAACAGCAACTACTACTATTGCTACTACTGCTACTACTTCTTCTATTATTCAGAACCAGAAAAATGTGTCCAATGTTGTTTTAGCAGGTTCGTCGCAAGTCATTACGACTAATCAAAAACTACCTAATAGTAATATGTCGTCCAACTCAGTTCAGGCTACTAGAGCCGTTGCATCAAAACTTTCTAGTAATAATAGTAATAATAATAATAATGGTTCAGTGGGTGTAACTTCTAGTCACTCTCCCACAACAGGAATTAGTACTAGTAATACCGCAACAACTGTTACGACTAATGCTGCTGTAATCGTTAATGCAGCAACAAGTTCTACAATAGCTACTACGAACTCTCCTCCACAGTCTTCAATTAATCCATTAAGCATGAATACTGGTAAGAAGTCTGTTCCGAATGTCACCACCAACATCACGACAGCATCGACCATTAATAATAACAATATTACAAATAATATTACTTCGGCTACTGTGCTTAATTCTCCGTCAATCGTCTCATCAGACGTAGAAAGTATTCCTTCTGCTACCCCTACTGTTTCTGATAATAATAACAGTAGTAAAGTTAATTCAGTTATTCGCAACGGGAAGAAGAAAAATAAAGAAAGTCAACATACAAGCGTAAATGGCCATTTATCAGATAGTGAAAGGGATAAAGCTGTCAAAAGAAGTGATAATGTGGGTGCCAAGTCGGGGAAGTCCGCTTTTAGTGTAACGATTCCTCAACCTTTTGTCGACCAACGCGCTGGTCAATGTACGGAAGCTGTTGTTTTCTGTGGAGAGAATTTCAAAGAGCCTCCTCAACTGCCCTCCAAAGAACTTCAATTTGAGTTTGGATTTGCTGTCAACGAACAATTGGTGGGCATGGCTAAAAATGTAAGTCCTTTTTCCTCTTACAAATTTATTTTAGTTAATGTTATAGCATAGTGATCTGTGCCAATATTATCAAAACAAATTAATGATAGTATACAATGATAATCATAAACCATTTGGTCATTTCGTAATTTACCGGAAAATTCGTGGTGTTTCTCCAAAAGAGAAACGCTAGTAGTATTTCCAGGAGGAGCTCATGTGAAAGATTTTCTCACCTCCTTTCTAAAAATGTATATTATGTGTTTAAAAAATTTGAATGATGACCGTTGGTAAAATGAATTTGTTGCAAAACCAGTGTTTACAATAAATTTAAAAAAATACTTGAAATACAATTCAATTCATTTTCAATCATTTTTATTAATGATTTTATTCTACTTTTATCAGGTGTTCGAAAACGATGACCAAACAAAGTGTGTTACCGATAACCCAACTTTAACAAAAGAAATCAATGAAGATAATATGCATCAGCAACAGCCTTTGTTTTCAAGTCGTGATAAAAATCAATCACAGCCACCCGTAGGCAGAGATAGAAGTAATAATCAATCAGTTCGTGTAAGAAATCAAGCGGGAATGAGGGATAATAAAAGCCCATCGGTAGATGTAGAAAGTAGATTACGAAGTCAAGAAAGTAGAAATGTTTCATCATCGTCATATTATCATGATAGTCAATCTGGTGGTAAATTAGGTCATCACAATACAAATATGAAAAAAGTACATCAGGCAGGAGGAACTTTGTCCGAAAGTAGTAAGCCAAATGTACCACCTCAACAACATATACCCCCTGAAAGTTTTGCTTCACCTCATCAAGGTATGGTTGTCACTTCAATTCCTCTTAATCCAATGAATCCTCAAGTTCATGTAAATACGGGTATACCATTGGTTCCACCTGTTTTTTCTGTTCCTGCACCATTTATACCCGGAGGTGAGTTAATCGAGTTTCTAATGCAGATAAAACAGTAGTAATAAATAATAAATATATATTATGCTAATATATATACATACATGTATATAATATATTATTGTAATATTATTTTTTGTTCTTGTTATACCAGGTCCGAATGTTCCAGTGACAGGAATTGTCCCAGTAATGCCTCAACCCTATGATCCAAATCAATTCCCCCCGGTTGTATACCAAACTCCTCCTCCTTCTTTGGGAGGTAACGCTTCTAAAAATACTACTCCGATTCAATCACAACAGTATCATCATGTTCTACCTGCAAATACTCCATCGTCATCAAGGCAGTCTAATCAAGTTTCTACTAGTAACAAACCAGGGCTGTGTCATCATTCTCAAGTGCCTGAATCACCGTCAAATCTTCCCATCCAAAGCAATGAATTTGAGCAAAATACGTTTGAACGTCAACATGAGCAACAGCAACACTCATCAGTGGAATATCGAACTCCAACGTCCACTCATTTATCTACCATTGTTTTAGAATACCCAGTGAATTTCGCTCAATATTACCTTCCACCGAATTCTGAACACCCAGTATATCAAGAATTTAATACATATATGCAGACAAGTATGTTAACTTTAATCGATTCTGAAATACAGTATAGTAGCTTTACTTTCCTCAATTATTAATGGAGAAATATTGAGGGAAATATTTTAAGTAATTTTAATGTTTTGTTTCATTTTTTTTTTTCACAGGAGCTCAATTTTATGAAAGAATGGCTCAGAACGAACCAAAACGATGCCGGCGTGTGACGTGATCTAGTGGCTGGTATTGCTTATATATATCCCTACAACAATCACTTTTGACATCAGTTTGAGCTAGAGTTTCTTGCTACATTTGTTTAATCGCAGAAGAAAAAAAACTTGCAAATCTTAACTTACCTTGATGAATATATCCTAATAATAATTGTTGTACGTATACCTATATATAAATTATATTTTCACATTTTTACGGAACAAAAAAGTCATTAAGTTCCAATAGATTTTGGGATAAAGAACTGACATTGTTGTGTTATTAAATTTGTGAAAATGCTTCGTTAAGTTGAAAAAAAAATCCGTAAGCATAATTTATGATGAAAGAGAATAAAAGAACAACACATAAAAAAGTGAAACTGAAGTGAATGATGAATAAAACAAATAATAATTTAACAAATTGACAATGTTACTAGCTAGTTACTTGAGTGCTATTAGGAAGAATGAGCTGAAGGAAAAACGTAATGTTATAAGTTATAAACAATAATAATATAATAAATAAAAAGTGCTAGAACGGAGACGTTATATTACAAGCATATCGCGAATAAATACTAAGAAAATAATAATATTTATAGTAATAACATGTAATAAGTAATAACCGACGGAAATTCAAGTAAACAATGGAATACATTTTTTTAAAACCAAGAATATGTATTAAAATGATTAGATAAGTAAAACATTTCAACTTTAAGTATGATATTTTAGTCTACACACCATCGGCAGCGTTATATAATATTGAATAATATTTACGACTCAGTAAATGTATTTTGCATTTAGACGCGTTTTCCTTTCCTCTTTTCTAATGCAAAAGTGCATTTATGTAATGTTCTTTAATCGAGGGGCAGTTTTAATTCTGCAGTGTATATTATCTATAATGCGTATGTATAATTACGCTGGTAGTTAATATATTCGCAAAGGAGTCATGTTTTTGTGTGATGGTGAATTAAAGTCATTAAACAACACCGTTTATTTCTCTTATTATTATTATTATACTGTTATGATTATTGTCGACGACGACAGAAAAGTTCCACTGATTCATTATTTTAGCTATTGTTACTATTATCTCGTTATGTGTACTGAATTTTGTAATAATAATGTTGTTATTATTATTTAAGTTGTAGAAGAAAAGATGTTGAAATTCAAAATAACTAATTATCGTTAAGTTTAGAAATACTATTATTCATAAAGCTGTGAACGACTATTTATTATTATGAAAAAAATTATTATCCTCAAATTGTTCTTTTATTGAGATCGTTAGAATTTTTTTGAAAGAAGCCTGGACAGTTATTATTATAATCAGTAACAAAGAAGAAAGCTCTTTTGGACCGGAGCGAGTGAATTCATGTTTTGTTTTGGATTGCTTCTTCACTATTTATTAAGTAAGTAACCTATTATGTTAATTAATGCATTATACTTATACTACATAACCATATTGAAAAAATATGTTGTACAGATAGATAATATTCAATATTATTGCGTAGGTATTGCTTAGACACATACTTTTATGAAACTATGTTGCAAACTACATAAGCGATAATAACAGTATAATACTATATTATTCTAGTAAATGCGCATAGGGGTTAATTTTGTTTGTAAACTGTAAACTCGAAACTGGACAAGTGGTGGTATAATTTATTATACACATTTTGTTGATTTTAAGTAGACGAGTCAAGTCATCAGATAATATTACATATTATTATAATATATAATCTATTATTTATATATACAATATATACACTACTATTTACTATTATGTTTAAAAATTATCACACATACATAATAATATAATATTTAACATTATGAATGCTATGAATCCTACAAGTTTCTTACTTAACAATATATTTTAATTGAAACGTATTACATGATACTTAGAGAATGTGGTTACGAATCAAAACAGACTATTTTCTTTTTTCGTTATACTGATTGGATCACAATAATAACGTAAGACATGTAGTGCATTGTATTACTATTATGTCGATGTATTATTGTAATGTTAAGCAAATAATGTTTTTTTTTATCCTTTCTTCAACCGGTACAGTATTGTTTGTACCATCATTACCTACCTACATACTAATTTGCTAGAAATTCTTTTTATCCTCTCCTTTCGTTGTATTGTATTATTTGTTGTAGTATAGTATCATTAAGTAATTTACATCCTTATTAAACTGATAATTTTTGTAGTAGCATTAATTACTAGCGCTTGTGAAAGACCTTTTTTCCCCTTTTATTCGTGGTAGGTAAAATAACAAATAACTAACACAAAACACACCTATTGATGTCTTACATAGATTTTTACACGTATAAGATGCTTTGCGAAAAATAAAAATCCCTCTTAGTTTCTTGTCTCTTAAGTTTTTGGTTAGTTTTTTAGTTAACCAAATAGTTTGCATTGCAAATTATGTAGCATATGGTATAGCGTATATAAAACGTATGTAAAATCGTTGTTAATGCCAATAATCTACCCCCTATTATAATTTAATGAATATTGTTCTTAAACAATAACCAACTACAAATACTAGTAGTGTTACTCCTAACTCAACTTCTATCACGTATTATTATGTAGAAAATCATTACAATAGGAACGAAAGAATTAAATTTAACTGTTACATAAAAAATTCGGAGTGCAAACGGAAACAAAATATTTTGGAAAATAATAACATCTATATATTATGATATATATGTATGAATGAAGAATGAACTTTGTTACATAATTATTATCAGTAATATGTATATAGTTTACTCGTGAATGATTTGTAATGTGTGTGCATTCTCAATTTTAAACATTAAACAACAAGAATAAAACTAAAGTTATGTTACGTTACGTTAACATTTAACATTAAATCAATACTAAATTCCCGTAATAATAATTTAAATAACTGCAGAAAATAGCTGCCACTATACCAGTTATTAGTTCATGAGATATTGATTTTTAATTGTTATTTAATTCCAGAAAATAACAGGTATAATAATAGTGCTGTTATTTAAATTGTTTTTGCTCATCAACGACTTACGACGTTATACATTCCTTTACAGTTAAGCGGTGTATTTATTTATTGGCTACGTTCAAATTCTACCGATAATGTTTACAATTAAATGTGTTAATTTGTACATACTTATATGAATGCTGGTATGTTGTATTTAAGAGAAAAGTGTAACTAGGTCATTGACCTTAAGTCATTTTCCGTCCAATGCAGCATATTATATTGACATGATATTAGGAACAAACCGAAACATAACTGTCTGAATAAAATATCTACAAAATAAAATTTCGTGAAATAATAACTTGTAGAAGCCTTTTTTTAGGGAGAGGTAGGAATAAAGGCAATGACAATTGATCACGACTATTATTATTATTGGACAATTTGGGCATGTATGTACTTATGTACACACGTTATTGAGTAGTATTATAATGAAAATGAAAATAATGAGGTGCTTGAGTGCTTGAAATAACAATCTGACAAGTACCAATATTATGATACTGCTAACTATTAATGAACCACAAACATGTTTGTTAGGATGCAGTGATAATTGATTAGAGAAAAATGCGAAATACAAAATACCATTGATTAATAATAATATTATAATACTGGAATAGCGAAGCTGATATATTATTCTCGGATTCATAAAATAAATGCACAATGGGGTAGTAATTTCGTAATTAACTGTCCTGTGTAAGTTACGATAGAGTAATGTTTACAACAGTTGCCCGACAATATGTAATGATGACTTACTCAAATTTCGAACTTAACATTAAACTCACATACATACTTACAAAAGAATTCAAAGTAACAACATCAAGGTTTCTTTTTAAAAGATGTGCTATTTAAGATTGTAAAAACTAAACATAATATAATGTAGAATGAAGTAGAATGTATCGTCGGTAGATTCGAGAGTGTAAACATGCACCGATTGTGAGCGTGTTAATAGTTGATGGATGAATATATTATTATATAATATATTGAAAACTTTGTTTGTATATTATATAAAGTACTACATAATGTTTTTATTTTATCATTGCTACTATGTTAAATATGATTAAACTGTGCCTGGACAACTGCAAACTTTTGGTTACTTTTATGTACGCGATAATGCTGCATGTACATGTACATATATAACGATGAAGGTAGTGATTATGATGTATTATAATATTATGAAATAAGCATGCGTTGTAACTATTTAGTAAGCTGCAATTTTCTAGTCTTGAGATTATAATCATTCATCAGAGTAATAAAAGTAACAATTAACTAAAAAAATCATTATATAATGTCATACTTTACGCTTCCACTGGTTATATTACAATAATAAGTATTGTTCAGGCCTTATTATCTACTATATCTATTATTAAATTTACAAATTAATATATTATTACTCTTGTTCTACTCTTTGTATAATTGTGAGTCCAATGATAGCTTTTATTGTTGTACGTATCAACATCCTATTAAAATAACGTTCGTTCTACTCTCTATTTACTTATTAATGTCATATTATTGATTATGTTACTTTTACTATAACTGCTGTACAGTTTACACTCGATATAAAATGAGTATATTATTATATTATTGTGTTATATTATTATGAAGCGGGACTAAAATCACACTATTTTGTTCACAACTAAACATCGATAAAACTATAATAATATGTATACATTATACATACATAGATATATCTAATTGAATAATTTCCGTAGAACATAATATAATATTGTAAAGCTGTGGAGTTTAGAGTTAATAATCAAAACATATTATGTATCAAATTCAGTTTTACGTATTTTAATAAATAATGGAGACAAAAGGTTTTACAATAATACAATAATATATCATATATGAAAGTTTTCCTGACAAAAAAAATCCAAGTTTATTGGTTTTCGTAATTGATTTTTTTATTTAAAAAGTTAAATATGTTGGTTTTTGTGTTTACTTACGCATATTATATTATGAGTTTTCTGTATTGTCGTAAGCCATAACTTACTTATTGAAAATTGGAATAATTATGATAGGTGATAGGGCTCAAAAAATTGTAACATTCTCAAAGCAAAACAGCCCTTTCAGCTAAGTTATGTATCGTAAAAAAATATATCAAATTAGTGCAAGTGTGTGTATGGATTAGTTATGGAGTAGAAGAGTCATTAGTAATATTTGTAGTAATATAATGTATTAAAAATTAAAGGTATGGATTGTTTGTAATAGCAAGTACATTGAAAATAAGATATTATTCGTAATATTGTCTACTAATAATGATTAAATATATTATTAAATCGCTAGTTTACTGAACGAGCAAAGAATTACTAAAAAATAGTGTACCTAATAACATAAAGAAAATGAATGAAAAAGTGAAACTTAAACGTATGGAAGATCGAAAGAAAGTACATACATAGTACAAGGAATGAAAGATGAATGTAAACATGGATATTATTATGATAATATTATGTATGGAAACAAATTTTTACACAAGGCTGGATTTATCAACTTTACAATGTTAACTGTAAGTTACTATTGTCATTAGTTATCTTCCTTCAATTATTTTAATCTTTATTTATATTATACAATGAATTATTACACAAGTTCTTTTTGTCACGAATCTAAATCAAGAACAGTCAAATGTCGAGGAGAAAGTCCTTCAATATAATACGGAAATACTATTTAAAACTTTGGAATCTAATGCAAAAATCGATAACATAATAATATAGAACATCAAAATTATGAGTTACATAAATAACCGTTATGTTGTAGTGTTGTGTAGTTAGAT